>JAHLSL010000042.1:11939359-11959711 GCA_025920805.1 Petroica traversi | reverse complement strand
GTCCCTTCCATGGGCTCTGTGAGTCCAGAGCCAGCAGAGGAGCTCAGAGTGTGCTCTGTGTGGTCAGTGCTGCTGCCAGCCCTGAAGGAGCCAGGTCTGTCTGTCCCTGAGCAGCCCAGAGCAGTCTGACTGGGGTCTGCCTGCTCTGGGGGTGGAGGTGTTTCTGTAGGACCAGCCATGCTCAAGGGTCAGCTGAGCTGGGTTTGTACTGACACCACCTCTCTGCTGCGTTCTTGCACTGATTCATGTTCCCTGCAGTGGCAATCAGACATTATTGGTAATAACTCCTTCCCATGCCTGCTTCCCTCTCAATGCAGGAATTCTCTTTGAGAAACTGAGCACTCTCTGGAGTGTTTTAATGAAATCCAGGTTTTGTCTCCGAGTCATCAGTTTGGCTCTGTCTCTCAGCCATCATCCTTATCCTCCTCCCCAGAAAGCCACTAACTAATCAGCTTAGCACTGGGCATTCTGCAGTGTTTGCTGAGAAAACAGCTCTGTTTGGGCAGACAGCAATTATAGCACCTGGGCTATGGGCAGCCTTTACAGCTCTTCTGGGGATCTTTATGAATAGTCACCCTGAGGCCAGCACAGCCCTGTGCAAACAACCCTTGTGACCAAATTGCACTGAGAACCCCCTTCTCTTCTACCCACACCAGCCCCCTCCCAAAATCACCTCCTTTGCTTATTCTGAACCTAAAAAAGTTCTCACATTTTGTAAGAAAATAAAAATGCTGTTTAGATTTAGGAAGATGTGCTCATTCAGATGTGCTCGTTTGAAGTCCCATGCATGGCTGGATGTGTCACACACACTCATTTGAAGTTGTTGGATTTTAATCTGTTTTTTCATAATTGGAGAACTGTGGAATATTTGAGGGCTTGGGGTGATTCAAGTATATGAAAAATTAAGGAGAGTATGTTAATCTGAACACGGCTTTTGTCCTTTGGGGAGGCCCATTGTCTGATACTCCTTACAATGCTCATCAGTCATAAATCACATTTTTTGAGGGAGCAGTGCACTGTCTGAGGTTACACAGACATCCTCTGCTGCCCATTTGAGCTGGTTTGGAGAGCCTGGGATCTCTTCTCAGCTACCATTTTATTTCTTCCAACTGCTTGGTTTATGCTGACATCACTCCTGGCTCTGAAAGGGTTTCATACAAACTAAAAATTCTTCTGTAGGTAGCATTCTTTGACTCTTTTCAGCACTCTCAACTAGAGGAAAATGAAAAGAAAATGTCTACAGCTAGGCAGCTAATTCAAGACATCAAAAGTTGTGAAAATGCTAATTTAAACAAAATAATATTGACCAGCCATATTAATGAAAAACAGCCTTTAAGTTTAATGCTGCAAAGCTGTCACGGTGTGATAGCCTCCTAGTTCTGAAATGTTCTTTTTCCCAGAGAGTCCTCTGGGCCATGACTCTCAGTATTTTCTGTAGGCTGGAGCAGGTTATATTTAGTGTGTGTACTTTACTTTGCTTCTAGAGCTGACTCTCCTGCTCTATTTTTAAATTACCTACTTCAAAACCTTTCTGAGACCGAAAGCAAAGCTGAGTGGCTTTTCTGTGAAGGAGGTGTCTGTTCCAGCCTGGCTGCTGTGCTGTGCTCCCTCGGTGACCTGTGCTGCTCTGTGTCCCCATCCCTGGGCACAGGGCTCTCCCAGCCCAGCCCTGCAGCCACACCAAAGGCAGAGCTGTTAATCCCCTGCCAGGGCTCACCACGCCCAGCCCAGGCTTGCATAGGCTCTGCTTGTCTGCAGGGCAGGAAAAAGGGCTGTGCTGCTGTTTGCTGAAAGCAGAGAGCACCTGGAGAGGCCCGAGTTTGGCACTGAGAGAGCACTGAGCCTTTCATGGCACCCCTGGCACAGGGCACAGGGGGGGCTCTCAGCTCAGCCACAGATGGGAGCTGGACACACATCTGATATGGTTACCTTGAAATAGAAGGTTATATGGGGTACTGCCTTCAAGGGGAGAGCACAGAGGAGGTGTTTTCTACATGTATTCTCCTTAGTCACTTTTATCTTTCCCACCAGCAAGTAAAAAACCAAAATGTGTGAGAGAAAAAACCACAGAGGAGGTGTTTTCTACATTTATTCTCCTTAGTCACTTTTATCTTTCCCACCAGCAAGTAAAAAACCAAAATGTGTGAGAGAAAAAAACACAGAGGAGGTGTTTTCATTTCTACATTTATTCTCCTTAGTCACTTTTATCTTTCCCACCAGCAAGTAAAAAACGAAATGTGCGAGAGAAAAAACCCACAACTTGCATTTCCTTTTGCTTCCTTACTTTGTTTTGCAGTGAAGTAGTGTTAATAATAGAATGTTAGCTCTCAGATCTTCTGAAATGGCATGGGGGGTGACACATTCTAGACAAAACCTAAAAATCAGGACTTGCTTTTTCACTCCACCCTTGAAGCTGCTCTGTGGCACAGTTAAGCACTTTGCTGCAAATGATCGGCCAAAAACTCCTCAGGGATCTGCTAGTGCTGATTTCTGTTTTATCTGAAGATGATTTTGCTGAGCAATTTAGTTCCTGAAAGTGTTAATTTCTTCTAAGGTCCTGAAGAGGAAATGAAAGACAGGACCTTTGGCCAAACCTGTACCCATTCATTTAACAAAGACTGAGACATCATTAAGCATCCCCACGAGAATGCAGAGTTAAAATCAAGTTTCTCAAGGTCTGCAAATTGCACTTTGCAACTTTAAAATATTTGGAGCTTTTCATTAAGTATGATTTGATGTGTCTTTTTAAGTAGATGGATGAAATGCTGAAAGTTTTTGGGAACTTTCATTGAATATTTGAAGCCATTTGGAAGGGAGTGAGAGCCTGGTCCCTTAATACAGCTCTTACTGCATGAAGTCAGTGGTAATTTTGTCTTGGGTTTCAGAGAGGAAACCATTTGTATTTGCTATAGTGATGAAATTACCTCTGTTTTTTTTCTTGATGCCAGCATTCAAAAAACCCTCTTCAGTTTAAAAAAGCTGGTTTTCTATTGATAGTAAAATAGCCAGCATAATTAGAATAAAAGCCAAGAAAGATTTATTTTTTTTTTTCAGCTTATTAGGCCACTTGAGGTATTTGCACCTAAAATGTCACTTTGCTGGTTTGTAACATCCTTTACTGTTAATTTGGATCACAAAGGACTTAGACAGAAATGTTTTTGCCTTTCTTCTTAGGCACTGTGGCTTCCCATATTTCTGTTTCCAGCACAAGAAACTGCTGAAGAAGCTACACGAGTTGGGGGTGGCATTCCACTGTTTCTGGTAGCTCAATGCTAGAGAAGTTGGCTGAAGGGAATTTTGGCTGCTTGAAAGTTTAATAAATACTGGAATTCTGGTGAAATTCTAGAAGTTCTGGAAATGCTGAAGTCCTGGAAGTGTTGCAGAATAACAGGCAGAGGGTGCCTAACGTGCTATGAATTGATTAACTGTTGCAATTCATGAGCAGGGTGATGAATAAGCTGATAAAATATTCTGATAACATAAAGGATAAGCTTTTAATTAATACCAGCCCAATTACTTTACATAAGGCATGTAATGTCAAAAAAATATGATATTGTGCCTTGATTATCTCTAAAGTTTGGTGAAAAAACCCCAAACTTGTTTATATAAGTAACTTTTTGCATTAAGTATAATGAATCTTCTGTAGAAGACCAATTCCCAACATCATCACAGAATGACAGAACAGTTTGGGTTGGAAGGATCATCCAGTTCCAAACCTTCCACTGTCCCAGGTCCCATCCTGGTCCCATCCAGCCTGGCCTTGGACCCTTCCAGGGATGGGGCATCCACAGCTTCTCTGGGCAGCCTGAGCCAGGGCCTCACCATCTCACAGTGAGGAATTCCTCCTGATAACTGATCTGATTCCATCCTCTCTCAGCTTAAAGCCATCCCTGCATGCCCTTGGAAAGAGTCCCTTATGTTCTCTGTTAATATATATATTATTTTATATATAATATATAATATATAATATATAATATATAATATATAATATATCATATATCATATATTATATATCATATATTATATATTATATATTATATATTATATATTATATATTATATATTATATATTATATATTATATATTATATATCTAATATGTTATTATATATTATATATTATATATTATATTATTATTGTATATTATTATTATATATATTTATGTCTATACAGCTATAGACAATGTGCTTCAAGTGAGCATTACCTGTCAGCATCCTCCCACTGCAGTAAAACTGAACAGTGACATTTATTTTTGAGCTTAAGAGATTTTGTGCTGGGCTTGATGCTGATAATCAGGGAGCTGGAAGCAAGGCTAAAGTGACAGTGCAGGTGATACAGAGAATGGGTGGTGCTCCCTAATGTAGGGAATGAACCATTTAAATTGCTTCTTGGTGCAGACTCATTCACACAAAGTGCACGTGAGCATGGAGCAAATAAATCAGAACAATATGGAGTCTGCTCTTCACTCTGGAAGGAGTGACTTGGAAAATATTTGGCCATGTTATGGAAAGAAGTGTGATCTTGGCAGCAGAAGGATTTTGGCTGCATAAAGATAGGATTAATGAGTAAGAACAGAATGAGGATTTCAGTTCTGTTTATAGGATAATCGATACAGTTGTCACAAGACTCTTTATATTCAAAAATCAAATAATAGTGATACTAAAATGCTTTATTCAAGCAGAGACAGTCAAAACAAGGATCATTATCCAGAAACTGAGAACAGAAGGGTTGGAAATAGAAAGATACAGGACTGTGACTGTGGAAATTATTAACCACTGGGACAAACTCACAAGGACAGCAGCCAGGTCCTCGTGGCTTTCAGTCACAAGTGCTGTCCTTTTCCTAAGCCCCCAGAATGAAATTTTGGGAGCAACTGGGTATTTATTCTGTACAGGAAAGCAGACTGGATAAAATCCACAAGCTTAGTTCTGCCTACTGTAAGCTCTGAAACAATCCACAGAAGTCAAGGAGATCCTTTAAGTAGCATAAAACAAAATAAAATAAAATAAAATAAGCAGGTGGACGAGGTTATTTTCTACCCAACTGTTTTCACTTGTAGGAGTAGTAATTGTGGCACAAATAGCTTCGGTCTTGGATAAATCAGATGAGTTTATTGCTACTTATATCTGTTTTATCAATCCTTTCCTTCTTCTCTTTCCTTACCCTGATTTTTTTTTAAGTTTGACTGGTTCAATAGCATTCTTGATGGTATTTGATGAATTCTCACCTAAGTTTTCCCAAAACTTCCTCTACTCTATCACTTCTTCTTATGTTTTTGTCCTCTGAACATCTTTCATGTTTTCCACGAAGCAGCTGCCCAGGGACATGTTTACCTTGTTATGGCTGTAGTTTTAAGATCCAAAATAACTTTGAAGAGTAAAAATTATCAGGATTTTTTCCCCTGTTTGCAGTGTTGTAGAGAATGACTTACTGTCATCAAAGCTGCAGGAAAATCTTGCCTTGAAATGCTTGAAGGGAAGCTTCCCTTTTCTTATCCATGAATGATGCATACTGAAAATAAATCTGCCCAAGTTTAGCTCTGCTTTTGGTGATCAATTGTGGATCTGAAGGAGGCAAAGCAAGTTTTGTGTGAACAGGGGAAGCTTCCATTGAAGGGTGTCCTGTTCTTCCAAGGAGAACACCTCACCTTTAGCTGAGGCACAGCTGGAACCCCAGCCAGCCATGGGAGGTTGCTCCTCTGAGCCTGCAGGGTGGAAATGACCACAGAAATAAGGCTCCCCAGCACACTGAGAGTGGAAAACACCCTCTGCTTTGTTTCAGGGCTTAAAATGAGTTCTCTTTTCCTTCTCCTGGAAACGTAACCTGTGGTGTAAGAGCAGCATGACTCTGAGCTGGGAGGGAGATTCCTCAGGAGTCCTACAACACCATCATCTCTGTCACCACCTCCCGTTCTTTCCAGACGCCAAACCCAAAACTCACATCACAGCCCTTGATCACAGTGAGAACATCCATATTACAGCCTAAATTGCATGTCAGATTCTTCAGCCTGCAAAGGAGAAAAAACCCTTCCAGAGCAGGGGCTGCCTGCAAGCAGAGAAACCAGTGATTCCCCTTGCAATTCCTCTGATGCCTTAACGTTTTGAGTCAAATTTTTACAGGGCAGAAGAGACCTGAAAGCTAAAATGGAATGAAAAAACAACATATGGAGAGCATTTATTGCTTGGGTGGGGAGCTGTGGCTGAAGAATAGGATTATATCAGTGGGGTGTCAGCACAGTGAGTGCAGCAGCAGGAGGCTCTCTGGAGGTGCTGCTGGGGTGAGGGCAGCAGGAGCAGCAGGGAGAGGCTCAGCCCATTGTTCTGCGAGCACGCCTGTCCAGGTGTCCTGATTTAAAGGCTGCTCCTTGAGACAGGAAATTGTATCTTGTTCTGAGGTTTACTGTAATAAAGTACATAGTCCTGGGGGAATGTGCTGCTGGGCCCATGAATCACTTTATGGGCTGGCTGCTCTGACCTCAGCCCTGTGATTTATTCTCCCTGTACCGCAGCAGGAATGGCAAAAATGCGAGCAGTGCGTGGTCCTCCAGCCTCCCCTCCCAGCCAGATGGGCCTTCCTGGGGCTGCCATAAATCCCTTCAGGCAGCTTGGCTGGGGCTGCCAGCTCCACTTGTGCTGCCCACCCTGCCCTGGGTCTGCTGGGGAGCCCTCGTGCTGCTCTGGTGTTTCCTTCGTAGGAAAAGTGAAAATTTGCGAGCGGTCGCGGGGCTCCTGCCAGGATAAGGTGTCTTGAAGGGTGCAAGTGTTTGGCAATCCCCTTTCTCCTTTCAGCTGGCAATAAACAGCCAAGAGAAGGAGACCTGGCTGTTTTCAGCTCGGAATGTCACTGTTTTGCAGATGTTACCAGGTGTGCTCTTCAGTAAATTGTAGCACTTGCATTTACGGGGGTAGTTACATGATGTGCTTTTGGTGGAATCACAAATGACAGCAGTGAAGAGGAGCTCCTGACTCTCAGCTCCACCAAGCCTTGTTTCTATTCCAATTTCTATTCCAATTCCTGCTTATTTACATGTTTTTCAATTAGCAGCTGCTGGTTTTAAAAATCTAGCACTTTCCTTTGGTAGTCTTTCCGTTTTTGAAATATTTTTTCTGCATGAAGCATCCCAATATTTTCCTGTAAATTCATTAGTCTGTACTCCTCAGAAAATGCTCAGAATTTTTATTGATATCCAAAATACCTATTTCTTAAGGTTAGTTTCAGAATTAGAAGTTGTCCATGTCACACATGTTCACCCTGCCTTGCACTTATTTTCTGTGCTTTAATTTTTTCATTGCTTTCTTTTTATAATAAAGTAGATAAAATTTAAAGATCTTAAAATTTAGCAAGATGTTTTTTGCAGTGAGATTAACCTCGCCACATATCTTAATAACTAAGTAGATACCAAATGATAATTCTTAAAAATTCTACAACCAATTAAAGGTCAGCTTTACCAAAATAAGCAAGATGCTACTTAGAAGAAGGAGATTTTTCATTTATCTATAGTATAGGTAGGTTTTTATAAGAGCCAGTTTCCTGTGTGATACAAGCTGGTTTAATTCTGCTTTTATTTCATAACCTTCATATTGGAGGTTTATTACTTTTTCTAAGATGCTAAGAGTTACATCTGTAAATTTTTCTGTGATCATGTTTCTTCAGTAAGGCAGTTTGGGTGGATTTTTGTTTAAACTACATCATAAACACAGCTTCAGATTTGTTCACTTGACAAGGTGCTGGTTGCTAGAATGTTACTAAATTGTGGCTTTTCCAATTTCCTCACATGTGAATGACTTGCTCTCTCAGTTTGTGTGTTTCCTAAGGTTCATATACCTTGTGTCTCATTACAAAACAGGCAATAACAGCTTCCTTTGAGATGGTTGAGCTTCTCTTTATTTCAGTAAAACTCTTTAGATCTGTACATGAAGAAAGGCTTTGAATAGGAGTGTATCATTATGGAGCTGCTAAAGGGCTGTTTGCAGGGTTTAGATCAGGCTCAGCAGAGCTTGTTCTGGAGCAGCGTACACGTGCTCAGGCTCTTTTTCCTGCATGCAGCTCTGGTTTCCTCTCGTGAAGAACAGGCTCTGGGTAGAGGTAAAAACAGAAAGGAAGGTGGCAGGATGCTCCCTGGTTCCTGGGGAACACCAGGTGCTTCAAGCAGCTGGAAATTCATCTTCAGGACCCATCAGAAAATGCTGCAGTGCCCATTCAAACAAAGCTTTGCACTCGGGGACTGCAAGTAGCTACACCTGCTTTCAGACCCAGATCTGAAAAAGGAAATGAAATGAAACCTCTCAGGCCCCTTCTGCTGCAATTACAGAACTAAATATATCCAAATTTTATCCATAGCCCCTGACACCTGCTCCATTTCTGTCCTCAAGCCTTTCAACAGCTCCTGCTTGCTTAGAAACACTTTTTTTTGGCACTGCTTAAGCTGCTGTTGGAGCTACCAGGAGCAGGAGGCAAAGTGATGCCTCAGTGTTTAATGAAACTGCTTCAGCCTCCTTCTCCCCTAGTGCTATTGTTCCTGTCTTTAGCCAGACACTTGGCATTTCTTATTTTCCTTTTTGAATCCCTCTCCTGGGCAGCAGCAGCAACCAGAGAAGGCTGGAACACAGGTAATTAGGGCTAGGATGGAACAGAAATCAGCATTAGTGCTGCTGTTGTTACTCTCACCAAAGCCCTTTGCAGGATTAATGTAAAAAGGTCTGACCTGGAAGCAAATATTTCCTTTTAGAAATCAGACAAAGTGGTTCTGGAGGAGAAACTTGAACAAATGTACAAAAGAGCCCTTGGAGAAGAAGGAGTAGGAAGTTTGGTGAGGCACATCCAGGCTGGTAGTCAGACTATAAATAATGAAAGAAGTCCATAGCTCTGACAAGGAAGTCTGTTGAAATGGTGCATGTGGAAGAAAACTGAGATGTTTGTAAAAGAACAACTAAATCAAGTAGCTCTACACATCTGGTATGTAACGTGAAACTGGATGTCCCAGGGATAACAGCAATTAATGGGAAATAGAGTAATAATCAGAGCTGGAGTGTGGGAAGAAGGAAATTTCAGCTTTATCAAAGTTTGACAGGGACACTGCAATCTTACTGCTTTATCGAAGTTTGACAGTGCCACCTTCCAACAGGAGCCACATTCACAAAGACATCAGGACAATTGTTTTCACTCCTTTTCATCTCATTTGGTTTGCTTGAATTCTCAGTTTCTGTTTTGGCTCTGTACGAGCATAGACCAGGAATGAGAAAGGCTGCTGATGTGCCAGCCAGGCACAGGTAATGGGATTCAAGAAACAAGCACTGGAATGGAAGGAGTGTGGTTATTACCCCTTTTGACTGAAGCTTTGAGGCTGTGCTTTGGAAATTAATTTGCAGCCTCAGGTTTGATTTTTCCCAGCTGTAATTAAAAAAAGCAGGTAGTACCTATTGCCAAGTTAATTTTTTCCCTCTCTCCTGCAGTAAGAGGTTGCTACTGTTTCTTTTGGATAAAAGTTTGCTCAATTTGGATACTTGGAGCTGCATCTTAAATGCTGCAGAAATTGCAGCCAGTGCAGAATTTGGCAGCTTGCATATTAAATGAGTTACTCATCTGTTAGCATCGTGGAGTGTCACTCACTGCTCAAATTGCCTTTGGAAGGTTACTTTTAAGAACCAAATCCAGCGCCAGAGCTCTGCCAGGACTGTCTCCTCCCCGAGAGGTGCTGCAAGCCATGCAAGGTGTTCTGTAAGCAGCAAAAACAAAATGGGAAAGAATGGGAGTTGAGAGCTGCTGCTGTAGTGGTAGGCACAGTTCATGATGAGAAATGATGGTGGAGCCAGGATCTGGCCCACTGAGTCAGCAGCTTGGAGTGTTGTACTCCCAGTTACTTCTATTGAATGTGACCCACCCAAACCCTGGCATTGTGCTGAACTCCTGCAATCCCTGACTGCCATGTCCCAGTGGTTTTGTGTTCTCAGCTGCCTGGCTCTCATAGCACTGCAGTGCTGGATCCAGATCTCTCTGCCTGGACCTCTTTCTGTTGTTGCCACACCATGGGAGGGTGTTTTAATTCATATGCAAATAATAGAATTCTTATTGAGATGGCGATTCACCAGGGGAAGTCTGACAGATGTCCCTGATAGGAAATCAATATTGCGTTCATATTATCACATACACATTTTCAGAAATACTCCAGATAGGAAGAAATTTCAGCATTTGAAATAAAATTTTATAAAACATATATATATATATATATATATATATATATATATATATATGTATATGTATATATATATATATATATATATATAACATTTCTATCTGGAGTAAGTGTTCTCCCTGACATGTGTAAACATATTCTTTTAATAAATATGTGTAGTTTTCATGTTTTGAACCGTCATTAATTCAGCACTGTTTACAGCCTGTTATTCTTTCTAATTATACAGCTGATAAATATCCCAGTGCTGTGACCCTGGGAACAGCACTGCAAAACACAAAACTGCTTTTTAAAGTTCACCTCCTCCTGTGTTTTACCAAAAGGGTTCTCCTTTACTAGGAAAGGGCTGAAGGAATGATGTATTCATCTGAAACCAAGTGCCACAGAAAGCCATTTGAAGACAGCTTGATTCTATTAGTATTAGTAATTAATAATAGTGTAATAATACACTATTGCCCAGTGAAGTTCCCCAAATCAGACACTTCTGTTCAGGAGCTGAAGGAGAATTGCATTTGCATTCTTTGTTGTGTGTTACCATATCCCTGTTCTCTACTGACCTGTTACTATTCTATAGTCATCTCTTTTGAAAAGCCAAGCCCATCTTTGTTTGCATTATTTTTTGCAGACTGAAAAAAAAAAAAAGCAAATTATATTGATCTCGAGATTATATCCACCCTTGTCTTTTAAGATTTAAACCTGCTGGTCTTAATACCACTCCAGTCTGTACTGATCAGTGAAAGGCTTCAGCATAAATAGAAGGAAAAAACAAATCTCCAGGTTTTGGTGCAATCTGGAGTAAATCTTGAACCTGTTTTCAGTAGATTTTTCTACACTGTTGCCATTTCAGGTTTCCTTTGGTAGTTTTCAGTCTGCTCACCTCCTGTGAGTGGCTGCTCAGCTCAGTTCAGGCTGCAGAAGCTGCTCCAGGGGAGAGATAAATGGGCAGTTTGGCCCTGCTGAGTGGTGTTGGCACAGCTACAGCAGCACCAGCATCTGAAATACCTGATTTTAATTCAGTGAGCTCTGGCCCTTGGAGAGATCAGCAGCTTGGGTTGTGCAGCACATTCTGCCTGCCTGAAAGAGCATTTCAGGACCTCCAGTGCTGGGAACTGAGCAGCAGCATTTGCTGAAGCAGCCAAGCCTGCAGCAGTGTCTGAGCCTCCAGATGGGTTTGTTCAGAGCCCCAGGACTGAGTGCAGCTCTCCTGGGATGGCTTTGGGTTTGTTCAGAGCCCCAGGACTGACTGCAGCTCTCCTGGATGGGTTTGTTCATATTCTGTCACCACCATTCACACAGAGCCCATTTCCTCCCTCTTGCCCCATCACCTGTCTCACAGCCTGTTCTCTGGCCTCCATGGGGATAAAGCTCTCAGGAAGGGAAATAAATCACTTTTGTAGACCTTTTCAATCAGAAATCTTGTCTTTTGCCTGTAGCGTGTCCTTTTTATGGCATCATTTGGCATGGAGCAGCAGCTTGCCCTGACAGACATTCCCTTGCAGCAGAGCAGAGTGACACCTGCACTTCTCCCACTCAGAACAGTGTTGTGTTCAGCTTGCAGGAATAAAAACTCTGCAATGGCTTTCTTGAGCAGCACCCTCTCTCCCAGCACAGCACTGAAGTTTTGGCCAGCAGGATGCTCTTTTCTATGCCATGGTGGCAAAGATTTTTTCAGGAAAAAAAAACAAAAAACATTGGACTGCTATCCATAGCTCATTTTCCTGGCCTTGGGGTTTTCACTTAAGAGGTGGAGATGGGCAAGCAAGGATTTGGACTGCAGGAGGTCCATGGCTTACATGCTGTTTGAGACACCTCCAATTTCCATACCAGAGTAATGGCTCCATAGATAGAGTTTCGCAGATATTCTTGGCTCTGCTCCTGAATCATCAGCCAGGATTGGGGGCTTGCTATTAAAAGAATAAGTGTTTCTTTATAATCAAAACAGATTACTCTAAAGAAAGTGAAAATGGCCAGAGCTCCAAGGCAGCCTGTCTTTCCCAGGATACCGAGAGCTGGAAAAAAGCAGAGGTCATGGATCATGTTCTGTCACTTCACCCTGTTGGTATTTTTCATATTTCAGGCAGACATCCAAAACTTGGATGCTTTTCCATAAAGCAAAAGCAGCAGAAACAAAATGGCAATAACAACACGCCCGTTATCCATCGTTCCCACACCTCCATCTGGGAATTGATGTGCACCTTTTCCTTTCTTCTCCTCTTTGCCTCCATTAAAGTCACCAGAATATTTGTATTTCTTCATAGCACAAATGTATTCAGAATGCTTTGTGATTGTCCTAAAGCATCTAAAAAAATTTGCTTTAAATTGTGGTATTACATTTTGAAAGGGAAACAATGATGTTTTTCTAGATATGACCTAGGCAGGATCCAAGAACTCTCTGCACTGGATCTGTGAGGTTTTTGAGATGCTGGTAGTTCATTTAAAGCAGGATCACTCTCTTGGACTGTGCAAGAAACACCTGTGTAAACCCAGAGAGAAATTCCACCCACACAAAGTCTGTGTGTAAGTCCACTCTCCTGTCAGAGGGAGAACAATTTTATCTGTTGAAGCACACCTTTTCTCCTTGAAATACATGATTTTTTCACATTTTTGAAATGGTGACTTCAATTGGGATCCTGAAAATGAACTTCTTGATACTGATTGCTGCAGCAAAACTTCAAGTGCATTTGCAGCTTTATTTTTAGGTTACATGTAGATAAGAAAGGTGTGGTATTCAGTTTGTTTTCATCATCACTCCTGCATGGTACCATCTTTCACAGCTCACTTGATTCCATCTTTGCAAGGTGGTGAGAGGTGAGACAAACCAACACTGCTGGGCAGTGAGGCCAGGGCTTTCTTTGAAATGCTGCTGCACATCACCAGCTGCAAGGACAGAAATAGTTGTTTTCCCTAACACAGACCAAAGGATGACTTTGACTTCATTTGAGAACTACTGTTTTATGACCTGGGTGATTACCTTTTTCTCCTTTCTTCCCAGTATGTATGAAATGTTTCTGAATTCTATTTGTAAGAGTTTGCTGCTGCTGGGAAAGAGTATGGCATGGTTGGTTTTCTGTATTTATTCTCTATTTATTACAGCCTTTGGGCCTCAAGATCTTGCTACAGAAATGTTATATATTGGTTACTCACCAGGAAAGCCAAAGAATAGCTGCAGCATCTTTGAAGGCATCTATTTCCACATCTGTCATGTAGCACAAAGAGCCTCTGTCCCCATTCCCTCCTGGGAATATCCTGTATTGTCTGAGTGCTTTCAGTAAAATTGTCATGTGCCACCTCTCTAAAATACTGCAAGAATAGGCAGTTTAACCCAATGAAATTTAACACAGGTCCTATGATTAGCCCAGGATCTGTGCATATATTCTCATAATCTGGAAGTGTTCAGTGGGTGAAAATGTTCAGCTGGAGTAATAATAAATGGTAGTTACTAAAAACTGAGAAGGTGAGTGCAGAAGAAGAACAGAATGTGTTTTTCTTATCTTGTAAGCTGCAGTTTGGTATCAGCACAGTTGTTTAGGGGGAAGTGTGAGGGTCTTGACTTCCTGTTCCACCAACAGACACACAGCCCAGACAAAATTATTTATTCCTGCTTTTCAGAGTTGCACACTGGTACAGCATTTATGGTGTGCTCAGATCTGTGTAGAGGAATCCTCTAAGTTTTGCAGGATAATAATATAATTTTTTGGATTTTTTTCAGACAAGAAGCCCTTCTTGCTGCCATTAGTGAAAAAGATGCCAATATTGCTCTGCTAGAGCTTTCATCCTCTAAGAAGAAGACTCAGGATGAAGTGGCTGCACTGAAACGAGAGAAGGATCGTCTTGTGCAGCAGCTCAAGCAGCAGGTGGGTACAGGAGGGCCAGGAAAAATCCAGTGAATAAGCTGGGTGGGATTGTTATCCTGGTTTATGGAACTAATAATGCATAATCCTGTTGTACCTTAGGACAGAAAGTGCATAAATAACAATTTCAAGCCAGCTACTGGACTCAGCTCTGAGGGAAGTAGTAAATGTGTGATAGAATGCACAGGACACTGGGGACAAAGGGGACATTGGTTTTTATCCTCTACAGGCACAAAGAGTCACAGGCTCAGGGAAAAGCAGTGATGCTTCTCTTGAGGGGTTGTATTTGCCTTGTTGGGGAAGGAGCCAAATAGAGGAAACTCCTGCAAGCTGCAGAGCTCAAATGGGAATGCTCAGCACTCAATCTCTGCAGGATTTCTGATTGCATAGGAGCTCCAAGTGGGAATGGCAGCTTCCAGAGCAGACTTTGGGAGGTCTGGTGCTTGTGAGATTGGCCCCTTCCTATTTCTGGCCTCTCCCATTGCTGAGATCTTCCTGCATTAGCATAGCAATTAGAACAAGTGGTTTTCTGTTCAAGCATTTAATGCTCTGTTTCAGTACTGAATGCAGTGTGAAAAGTACATTGCCAGTAAAGCACAGAGGAAGCAAAAGGCATCCCTGGCAAAAAGAGATTCAGGATCTGAAAAAATCTGTGTCCATTTTTCACTTCAGCACTTCTGGTGGGTTTTCCTGAGTTGTTCCCTTGCCACATTCCTTGTCACAGCACAAATGCTGCTGCCAGTCCAGCATCAGCTGCTTCAGTGCCACCATTTCCATCTCCATCAGGTTTTATGTGCAGCATTTCATCTGCCAACCAGATGATTTCTGTTGCTGTCACAGAACATAAGACAAAAGCAGGTGAGAGTTGTGATAAGGGATTTCTGTGCTTCTTCCTCAGCAAACACAAGTGGGTATTGGCCATGTTGTTTAAGGTAATTATTTAAGACAATTATTTAGGGTTTCTTGTAAGAACAGTGCTTTTGGGGGTTTCATGTACCAGCTTCAGAATGAGCAAGAAGTAGAGCTTCCAGTCCTGTATGATTGACTTCTGGGCACCAGCTGGAATTACTGTCCCTGTGAGCCAGGAGTTCTGCTAAAACAGGAGTCAGAAGTGGTCACAGCCATGTCAGGGACTTGTTTTGTTCATGGGATTGTTGCTGCAGCAGCTGTCATTTATGGTACCACTCATTCCAAGAGAAATTAACAATTCATTCCTAGTTCTTGTCCTAAACTTAAATTCAGCTTTCATGCCCCTTGCCCTTCTGCTTATCTTTTGTGAGTAGATGGAACAGTCTATAGGATTTTGTGGTGACTTTTTTCTGCTGAAAATTTGTGTGTATTTAATTAATGCATTAACATTGTGCTTATCATAGGGGCTTAGGTTTCAGTTAAATATTTTTTTAAACATTGCTTAAGTTCATATCATTATCTTTCAGTGCTGGTAAGTCTTAGAGTATCACAAACTCTTCCTAAAAAGACATGGTCATTTCCCTCAAGGATGCCAGTTCTAAGTGCTTTCCTGTCTATCTGTGGGATGATTCATTTCCCAATAAACAAAAATTGCAAAGGAGATTAATTTGAAATTGTTCTTGATATGAAGTGACACCAATTCTGATCTGAGTTTGGAGCAATAGTCCTTTTTCAATAATTCATTGGACTGTTGAAATGCCTTTGAAGATTCTGGTTCCAAAACTGCCATCAGCTATAAACACTTGTCACTGTTTAAGAATGTTTAAGATTTTAATCTTAAAACTAATGAGGAAAGCAGAAAGTAATCTCCTCAACACATCTGTGCTATGAGCAGTATAAATAAAAGCTGTATGGAAAGTAAAAGTATAAAATCACAGGTATTCTGCAGTACATCCACAATGCCCAAGGCAGAATAAGTGTTTATATATAAACCATCTAAACTATATTTAAAACATACCTGAGAAATATTTATGTGACCAAACAGAGATTTGACACATCCTCCCTAAATTCTGTCCTGTGTTTTAAGGATGTGTCATCTTGTATCTGGTTTTTTTTTATGTGCAGCTTTCAACACATTGATAGAAAAACTCCTCACTGCTTATTATAGGAGTGTATTACTCACCACCTCAATGAGTTCCAGAGAATCTAAAATTCCATTTATTGTTTTCAGTGCCAGTAGTTTTGGTACATACTTTTTCTGAATAAATTCAAATCCCACTGACTTTGACAGCTCCAGAAATGGGAGATGGGTCAGAAGAGATGGCTGGGAGATTTTACAGGATCCTCATTACTGATGGAGTCAAGGGGAATCTCATTTTTCTACATGCTTTGCAAATATTCTGCATACTTGGCCCTTGCACTCCTCTTCAGTTGTTCCAGGTCACCAGCCTCGTATTTTCCAACAAAACAACTGTGCTGCTTCCTCAGTTTAAGCCTGGACCCTTTTCTGCATCTTGAGAACAAGGGTCCATCTGTGTTTGCCAGCCCCACAGAACTGTGTCACCTTTCAGGAACTTCCTAAAACTTTAGCCATAATTCTTAAATTTACAGGAGAAATTGTGAATGAAAAACCTTTCAGGCTTGCACATGTATTGAACACAGCTGTTTAAGAAAAGCAAGTCGTGCAACAAATCAAAATATTCTGGGATACTTTGAAAAGCAGTTGTGGAACCCAAGAAGTTTATTCAACCCTTCAGCTTCAGAGCTGGGTTCCTGACCTCAGCCATTCGTGTTTCAGAGCTGTTGAGCTCCCTGGTAAGTATTTGGTATTTCAGTCTGTGCCATTGCTAGGAGAAGCTTTGTGGTGGGAAAGCAGCTCTTTCAGTGGGTCAGACAGAGCTGAGTAAAAGGTTCCATTTCCACGTGTGTAGGATGCTCCAGAAATGCTGAGCAATGTGGCAGGGGGTGTGGGAAGGGCTGTGCTGTGGTACCACATTGCTGAACTCCCTCAGGCTGGAGCAGCTCCTGACTGAGAGTGCTTGGGTGCAGCTTCCTGACTGCAGCACTGAGTGTGGATGGATCCAAGAGGGCAGAACAGGATTGGGATCATGGCTTCTCACTGCTTGTGCTGGTTACCATTGGCTCACTTGCTGTTCATTGGCTTTTCTTGGAGTGCAAAAAGATACAGCACTCACAAAACAAAAACTCCTTCCAGCAGTTTCCTGTGATTTTTATTTATTTAAAAATATCAGTGAAGACACACAGGTTCATCAAGGGAAGGGTATCCAGAATCTGGAGGGCTCTGCTGCCATTCCTTGTGCTGACTCCCTCCTTTCCCAGCATTGTCCCATTCCTGGTCACTCACAGGGGAAGGGCACTGCTGCACAGGAGAGGGAAGGAGTCCTTGGCTGCTTTAATTTCTCTAAGTGCGTGCATTAAGGTTTGGATGAAGAGAAGCACTTTGGAAAGAGGATATGGCATCAATGTTGTTCTAATTTAGAGTTTGTAGGCTCTGAATTGCAGGAATGTGCCTCAATACAGGGCCCATTTCCTAAAGAGGCACTTGGCATTGCCCAGCTCTCCAGCAGTGCCTGTTCCATGCTGCTTGTCAGTCTGCATGAGGCATTTCCTCTGCCATCACCCAGGCTGGGCACTGCAGGGCGAGGGGCAGAGCTGATGTGGTCCCAGTGATCCCTGCCAGGACCCTGGGTAGCTCACAGAGGCAGAGTTGGGGTAACCAGCTCCAGATGTGTGAGAGAGCCCTGCACGGGCCACTCTGGGCTCACAGGGACCCAGGCAGCTTTTCTGGCTGCTTGGTGAGCACAGCCACTGCTCAGCTCTTAGGAAATATCCTCTGTGCCCTTTATCCCTCTCCTCATCAGCTTTAATATCAGCTTCTATTTATTGCAGTCATTGTCATTTATTGTAGCAGAGCAAAGCACCACTCCAAAGTTTTCAGTGGGAAAGAGAAGGCAAATCTGGATGGGCTGAGGTTTTCCTGTCTGTGGGCTTTGACTCTTTAACACCTGGGACTTTCTGCTAGGGCTGTTTGTAGCAAAGACTGGCATTTTCTGTTTCCATACAGAGTGTGCCTGGCTTGACCAGCACGTCTGTCAGGTCCATGCCATAAATGGGAAATAATTCTGTTAAGATTCTTAGGAGGCTCTGAACAGTATTGGTGTTTTCAGGCAGCTTGGAGTATTGTTCAAATGAATTGTTTGTAAATCGCCATATTCTCTTGTGTTATTATATAATGTTTCATAATTCTTTTTATAGCAGAAGTTACCAGGAAGTAGCTTGACTCAGTGTTAGTGGTGACAGGATCTCAATTTTCATTTGCAGTCGTGTGACTTCAGGTTAGATTAACACTACATATGTTTTATGATGCTGCCTGTGCCTAAATAAAAGGTATTTGAGATCAGTTCCTCAGTCTTTGAAGAACATGTTGAGTTTTCATTCTATACTTCAGCACACTCAGAGAACCAGCCAGCATAAGCTTTCTCCATGTATTTCTTAAATATACATTTTCTTTAGTCATGCAAACTGTTCATGAAAAATACTGAATTTATGGCCTCAGGACAGCTCTCTGTAACCCCCCTGATCCATCCAGTCACACCTGTAACCTTTTCCTAAAGACTCTAAATGAAGGACACCTTCAGTCCTGGGAAGCCTTTTTTTTAACTTACCTGTCTTTATCATTATATGTAATCTGTAATGTCCCTTACTGCAATTTAAGCTCATTAATTTGTATTTTCTATCTATTAGGGGCATTGAAAAAAATATTTACTGCCTGTCATGTTCTTGCCATAGACACTCCTGCTGTTCATTCAGAAAGAGCTCCTTTCTGTTTTAATAAAGGGAGATAAGAAGCCCGTGCTGTTGTAAATGTAGGTTTTGTAGTCAGCCTTGCCATTCAGAGGGTTCTTTAATACCTGTTGTTCCTTTCTGCTTCTGTATCAAGATTGTGCCTTCCTCTGTGGGCCAGCATGAATTTGAGGGGCTGTAATTTAACATTCCTACAAATGGAGAGGAATTATTTGGCAATGGTCAGATAACTAATAATTAACTGTACTTATGCAATATTTCATCTGCATGTCATCTAAGCCATCAAGTACCAAAGCTCTTTTCTCTGTGCTGCTTCTGCCTCTTTCCTGTAATATTTTGACTGGCATTATGAGGCTGAGTTACTGCAGACTGATTTCCCAAGTAAATGTGGTTCATGGGATCATGAGAAAAAGGAAGGAATTGTAGATTCCAGAGTAGCTTCTCACCCCCAAAATTACATTTTTCCACTGTTACTTGTTTCCCTGGAAACCCTGCCCACTGACACCTGACACTCCTGTGCTGTGAACTTTCCCAAAGTGAGCTTCCACTGGCTGGAGTCACTTCTGTTTATAGCAGGAGAATGTAAAACAGGTCAGAGGAGACTGACAGGCAGATGTTTTCCCTGTGCTGCTGAGGGGCTGCATCAGCCTGAGCACACTTCTGGCAGCTTCAGTTACCTCCCTGCCCATGAAATCATGCAGACTGTGAGGTGTGCAGTCTGTCTGTGCTTTACCTCAGCTGCCCTGATTGGAAACTGTGGCTGATGAGGGTGATTTCCCTGTTAGCAAGAGAATTTCTCCTTCAGATGGCATGGGTGCAATCACTGCAGGTAATTGCTAAATGTGCTGCTGCTTTGTTCTCTGAAAGGTTCCAGCAGCCTGGGGTTCAGTGAGGGGAGGCACCTCTCAAACCACTGCCAGGAGGGAGCTTAGGGAGGCTGGGAATGTTGTGTGTGAGTTGTGTGAGTGAGGTGGTGTTGGCTTCTTCATAGCTGAGAAAGAAAAGTGAATCTTTGGGATGAGTGATGAGATTCAGGGCACTTGGATCCATCTCTGTTCATTGATCTCTTTACCACAGCACCCATGTGTTTGCATTGGCAAGAGTGCAATAGATGTAAAAGTAGGGAAGTAAAAGTTTTGTGATAAGAAAGTTAAGAACAGGCAGAGGAGTTTCAAGGTGCCATGTCAGAGGCTTCTTCATGAACTGGGCAGAACAGAAAGAACTGAGTTCTGGTGTTTCCTGAATGCCAGCTAAACCAATTTGAGAGGGAACAAACAGATTAATGGGCTTTGCCAGGAATTTTTCAAGGAATAGTGAAGCATTTCAAGAGCTATCATCACTTTCAGTAGACTTGTTCCATAAGCACTGCCTGGTCTGTAGTCAATGCAGAGTCACCTTTTTTCAGGTTCTTGTACCTCCAGTGTCTGGAGGGTCACTAGCAGATTAAACCACTGACTTTAACACACAAAGGTGCCAAAATATGTAGTTTTTTATAGTATATTCAGGCATCTCCTGTGCCTGCTGCAGCTGTGCCAGGGCATCTCCTGTGCCTGCTGGAGCTGTTCAGGGCATCTCCTGTG
>JAHLSL010000042.1:11890683-11939349 GCA_025920805.1 Petroica traversi | reverse complement strand
TGCCTGCTGGAGCTGTATCAGAGCATCTCCTGTGCCTGCTGCAGCTGCTGCATCACCCTGTGAGTTCTGCAGCCTGGAGCTCCTAGGGAGTAGCTGTGAAGTTTGCTGGGAGAGGAAACTGCTTTGCCTCACTCAGAGAGAAGGCTTTAAGATTTATACAGGTATTGAGGAACTCAGATGACAATGCAGTACCTGACAACCTTTCTTTCTAAAACTTTCTAACCTTTCTTTTTTAAAACTGTAAGGATGAATATTTCCCAAGTTTGAGTTCAGATTTCAAAAACCTGTTTCACTCTATTAGAAGTATTCCCCCATTTACTGCATATATTATGATTTTCATATTCTAGTTTTTAATGGACTAAAAGTTCGCACAAATAAATTGAAATGAATTGGATAATTTGCCAGCAGCATTTAGTGCCACATATACAGCAGCTCTCATTCCAGGCT
This sequence comes from Petroica traversi, assembly GCA_025920805.1. Lineage (NCBI taxonomy): Eukaryota > Metazoa > Chordata > Aves > Passeriformes > Petroicidae > Petroica > Petroica traversi. Next base: position 11,938,902 of record JAHLSL010000042.1, on the reverse strand, counting down.
TATGAACTCCTGTAGGAAGTTATTCAAGCAATGTTGTCTCTCTCTGGAAAATCAGGATTGCTGGACAAGTCCAGGTTAGCTGTTGAGAGACCCTGAATCCCATTTTTGTAATGGGATGGTGCTGGACATGAAGAAAGATTGTTGGGGACCCCCTGGGAGAACCAGGCTGGTTAGCACTGTTAAAGAGGTGGGATTGGTCTCCTCAGAACTGCACTAAAGGACCTAATTTGGGCCTGAAAAAGAATCATTCCTTGGTCTGTAAATAGTATTCCTGGACATTGGTGCAAAGTAAAACTGTAAAATTAGTCACTGTCATTTGACATCACAGTTGTGCCATAGGGTGGTTTCCTGTAGTTATTGTGGCCCAAACCACTGAGATGTTTCCAGTTAAATAAAGAGAATATATTGGAACATATGATACATACATTCAACAGAGTATTTATGGAATCCATTCCATGTCTTTGCTATGAATATTATATTAACAATATTTCCTGACAATATTTGTTTTAGCTGGTGAGGCATGAGATAATGCAGAATTCAGAAAGTGGTTTGGAACAGCTCAGGGTTGCCAGTGGTTGTTCATTCAAGGAGTACAATTATGGGTACATCTCCTTTGACTTCCATGGTTTGTGGGGTGCCTGGGAAGAGCCCAGGGCTGCTCCCTGAGTGTCCAGGGCAGGATGTGCCTCAGGGGCAAAATATTTGAGACTTTCCAGCCTTTGGTCCTTGTGGCTGGGCTGGTTTGGCTTCACTCTTGGTGTTTGAATTGGTGATGTCTGAAGGGTGACCAGGAAACACAGTGAGTTTATGGTTGCATTTAAATTGTATCATTTAGAGCCATTGTTTAGGGAGCTCTGGAGTGTTGGTGACGGGGGGAATTCCACTGAAACACGTAAAAAAGTCTTGATGAGATAAACCCACAAACAGAGTGGTTTTTTTTTGTGAAGAAACAGAAATTTCACACCAAAATTTCAGATTCAGGAAGATTTTGAATTACTTGCTTGAACTGGGTAAAGATGGGTGGTAAGCATCCTTATTTCATTGACTGGATGCAGATTTTCTGCACTAAATTATTCTTGTTCATCTGGGCTGTTTTACCTGACAAGGACAATTGTCAAGGAGCCCCTTGTGTCCCTGTACCAGCTCTCCATTCAAAACCTGCTAACTTGGTGCATTCTGCTTATCTCTTCCTGTATTTAATGGAATTATTCCTCAGGGAACACACTGAACACTTTCATACCAAAGCTATAAAGCAAAACTTCATTTGTGGCCGCTTGTCTTTGAATGAAAAGCCTGTGACATCACCAACCATCTTATATAAAAAACAATTTACACATTGAGAGTTAAAAAGTAATGGCAGAAAGGCATTTTCCAGCTTTAGTGTTGGTTTTAATGAGTGTAAACCTGTAACTGGTGAGGTGATAGATGATTCAAGGTGTGTTCCAAAAACGTGTAAGGAGAAGGTGAAGTCAGAGATATGAGGTGACTGATTGGGTTCATAAACTAAATATGTAGAAGGTTTCAAGCAGATTACAGATTAACAGTTGTATGACTTCATGTGTTAGTGATGTGTTCTCTGCTTGAAGGAGGAATGAATGATGGAAAGACTTGTACACCTAGAATATGTAATGAAAATTAATGATCTCTAAGATAGAATGTGTTGCATATTTTTGATTTTGCTGTGTTATTTTGGGAGTAACATAATAAATCACAGCACTTTTTTTTGCTTGAAAAGAGAAAAATGCAGTGTGCAAAAGAGAATTTTAATCCCCACCATCTTAAAAATTGATAATGGAAAAAATTAAGTCTTAACTGCATGGAATGAACTTCAGCTTCAGTAAACAGTGAGCTGTTGATGAACAGTGGTCTCAGGTATTTTTGAGCTTATGCACTGAAATATATCTCAGGCTACAGAATTTTTTTTCTCATCCACTATATTAAGCTCCTTAAATTCAGAAAATAATTTCCCTTTTTGAAACCGTGTGATTGGGCCTAGTCCAGTACACCATATCTCAGGCAGGTGAGTAGGTAAGGCAGGGGAAAAGAGAAGTTTCATGGTGCAGTTGGAAATCTGAGATGTGTCAGTGAGGACCTCTTGATGAAAATCCTTCCTGAATGTACATAGCAAGTTGTGGAAGTGGCTGGGACAGTGCAGCAGGTTTGTCAAAATGAGACACAGATTTCTGAATTTAGGCAGCAGTTGCTTGTGATAGCTCCTGCAAATGGAGGGGTGCTGGTGGCTGCAGCTTCCCTCTGTTCTGTTAAATTCATGCTGTTCTGTTCTGAAGAATCCAAGTCTTAAAAAAATGCCTCTTCATGTTTAAGTGCAGAACAAATGATGCATTTACTCCTCAATGAGTACATGCTGCTTTCTACAGCCCTTTTCTGAGATGAAGAAATACCCATGACCAAAGAAAAGGTGTGCAGATTTTGCCTCAGAGGTCTCATGTTTGCCACTTGACATTTGTGAGTGCAGGGAGGGGATGGAGATTTTTCTGCTGTCCTCTAACTTGGGAGAGTGAGGGGTCTGGAAACTCCAGAGGTGCAGGATGAGAAATTTGATGCTGATGGAGGTTCTGCTTCCATCCCTCCCTGAAGGGGAGTCTGGGGACAGCACTGCCAGACATGAGTCAGTGATTCTGGCAGATCCTCTTTGGGGCAGTTGTGTTCAGCTGTCCCTGAGCAGACCTGGATGGAACACAAAATAAAGGCACAGTTTCTCTGTGCCCTTTTTTGCCTCGAATGTGTTACCAGAGGTTTTGAGTCCTTGCAGAAGCAAGAAGTGCTTGGAGGGATTAGTCCATGATTTTGCATGAAGGCAAAATACATCTCAAACTCAGCTATCAAAAGGTTGCTGTCTGATTTCACTTTCCATTTATCATGTGGATAACAGAATTATATACCCTCAGTTTCAAATACGAGTCATTTACCTTTGCAATTCCATGTAGAAGTTTAGATTATCAATTATATGGGTGACTGTGAGTCTCTCAACTTTTGTAAAGCTCTGCTCTCCAAAAATATGTTAAACTCTCATCCCAGGACTGTCCTGGAGGAAGCAGTGGTCTTCTATGTTGAATTCAGCCCTGGTGAAGGGGTAGGCATTTTATTGGAGCTTTTGTTCTCTTTATTTGAGTACAATTTTACAGAGCCCAGTCCTTTGTTCTCTTCCTATTTATTTACCACCAATGCCTGTCTATCTTTGTGTAAATACAAATATTTCCTGTAGTTGAGTAAACAAAAAGTAAATTGGGGTTTCACAGCTGACTCCTGGCAGGTTTTTCCTCAGGATTTGAACAACCTAGGCATCTCTTGGTTTTACAGTGGATTTTTGTTTGGGGTGGGAAACTTTACATTTTTAAGCATTCTGTTTTACCACTGTACCACTCTTAATGCTTTTAATGGCTAAGAAGTTACTCTTCTCACTGCTTTCATTTCAACATGAAACATTGCCATAATTTCTGACACCAAGTGTGCCCTCCATCTCTTAAACACCAGTAGATGCAACCTTGGCTTCACCTCCTTTATTACAGCTGCAACCCAAACCTCTGCCAGCTGCTGACACTAATGGTGCTGAAAAAATCATAAAAGCAATATATAGTGATCCTTGAGAACACACACACTCACAGGTTGTTTAAAACTTGGAAGCCTGCTTGAGTTTATTTGCTCTCTGGAAGTATTAAGAACTGTACCTTCTCATTTTAGTATTTCCCTCCTTTTTTATTTCTTCCTAAGGGGAAATATATTTCCTTCTATATAGAGATCTTCATTTTGTGCACCTTTCAAGTGTGTTCTCTGTCTCATATGGAGGCATGCAAGATGTATGTTCTTCTGCACTAAAAAATGAAAAATTCACAGATTTGGTGGGAAGGATCCACAGACTGGGAATTGCAGACCAAGACTCCTTCCTTACTTTCCTAGACCTTTTCATCACTATCAGATTACAAAGAGATTTTTCTCTTCCCCCCTTTCCTGATTACCAAAAGTACCTTGTGCTTCTCCATTGTCAGCCAGAAATCTGGTTTGTGATATAAAGAGGGCTTAAAAATATGAAGGCTTCCTTGCTTCCTCCGAGGTGTTCTAGCTGCAAATCAATCAGTCAGGGTTGCTCTTGTCCTTCTGTTCATTCTTTTCTCTCTCTTCCTCTGCTTTGTCAGGGCTCTTTAACGAGTGGAATCACCTACGTTAAGCTTAATGACTTAGCAGTAAAAGGATTGTTAAGAAAACCTCACCAGAGGTGTGACTGGCTTTTTCTCCTCTTGTCCCACAGATCTTTTTCTTTTAGTGCTCCTGCAGCAGAGAGAATTCTCTGAGGTTTTTTTTCTAGGCTTTACAGAGTGCTTTATGGGGCCTGTTGGGTGGCCCTCTGCTCATGTGTAATGGCATCATATAATGGAAATGACAGAAAAACAGCAGATTATGGGCTGAGCAGGCAAAGACAGGAATCCTGCAGTGCAGACACCTTAGAGAAACTCATCTGGCCAAACTGGACATCTCTCCACATTGTGTGCCTTGGATTTTGTAGAGAATAAGAGAATTTCTTTCCCTGGTAAGAATAATCTTGGCACAAACACAGTAGAAAAACTGAATGTTTTTTCAATCTCTCCAGCTTAGCACCTAACCTTTGATGCAGATTTAATAGGAAAAATCAACCTCTGCTGGAATAACAAGAAGAAAATAAAGTGTTGTTTTATTGTGGTTCTCCTTGGCTGTGTCCTGCGTGCAGGGGCAGAGGGATGGGCAGGGATGGTGTGTGCAGCTCTGCACTGCACATGTGCTGCTCTCTGCTTGGGCAGGAATCCTCTCTGTGCCCAAACAGGGACAGTGAGGATGGACAGGAATCCTGGGGTGCAGACCACACGCACTGATGGTGTGGACAGACAGGAATGTGGTGTCTGGGAGTCTGTGTGGGGATTGAGGCAGGCTCTAGGTGGATGGCAGCCCTAATAACTGGCCATACAGAAAAAATTCTGAACTTCTGTTTAGCTCTGTTGGTTGTCAAAGGAAATGCTCTTTCAGCTCTTCCCTCTGGCAGTTACCATGCAGGATTTTGATTGGATTCAAAGATGAAAGCAAGGCACAAAAAGAATAATACTGGGTTTCTTTTTCTTTTCTACACAACAGCTTTTAAAATTTATTTCAGAGCAAGCACAAATAGTCTTGAGGTTTCGTTGTGTGTGTTTTTTAAGTTGCTATCAACACTGTTTATATCAGGCAGACACAGATGCATTGGTGTGTACAGCCAGAGCTGGGCTGTGGGCAGGCACAGACAGTCTGGGCTGGGATGATACTGAGCAGCTCACATCACTTTAGCATCCAGGAATTTGTATCTGTACATAACTCCTCTTTTTGCCAAGAACAGCATGTATTGAGAGAGGGGGGTTTGCTCTTAACAGCTCTTTGAAGCTGCAGGCAAATGCAGTTGAAGTGGTGAGTCATATAACAATAAAAATATGTAACAATAAAAGGTCTGTGGTCAAAACATTGGCATTTATTTTCCAAAATTAAAAATGGCTGGATAAAAGAACGCTTTTACTATATTTATTGTAATAACCCAGTCACAATAGACAAAGATTGGAAGACTTCCAAATCACTTCAGCTAGGAAAGGTGTGTGCAGATACACATGAGCAGATGGCCCACAAATGATTTTGTTCAGCCAGGGGATCATGAGTAACTTTTAAGATTTCGCAGTGGGATGCATCTTGTGTGTAAATTCCTGCATGACATTTTGCCAGCTGGGGTTCACAGACACCACTGGCCTGAGAAACTTCCTTGTTTCAGTCCAGGAGAAGGACTGAGACAAAGGCAGAGTCCTGCTCATGTTGGGCAGCTTTGTGAAGTGAACGTGTGCAAGTGGGTTTGTTTTGGAAAGGAGAACCAAATAGAATAACAAAGGAAAGGGGGACACAGGAAGGTAATTGAGGGTGAGATGAGCAGAGTGTGGAGTGAAGCTGAAAGGAGAAACTTCAGGCAAATGCTCAGAACAGGAGTCCCAGCAATGGCAAGCAAGGCTTGTTGTGTGTTTGATAGAAATATCTACCTGTTCTGTAGCATCTGACATAGGTCATTTAGGGGGTCTGGCTTCAGATTTTGTTCAGATTTTGTAAGACTGACCTCATCTGTAGTGCTTAGTGCTGATGCTTAAATTGCACAAATTTAAAGGAATCTCAAGATCAATAAAATGTCAATATGTATTTCCAACCTTGGCATAACCTTTTACATGTTGCTTTGTAAAACACATCACCAACCTATGAAAGTTTTTAGGAAGAGTTTATGCTCCAAAGTACATTTCAACTTGTGTTTTTCACTGCTTTTTTGTCTTTGCTTTTCTATTGTTTTATAAAATAAATGTTCAGTTTGGACCCACAAATACACAGTGAGAAGGGGAAAATGAGCAAGGGGGAAAGTACAATCTGAAGTTTTCAACAGTTTTATCAATGAGGACCATGGCAAAGACTGGTATTTCCTTTTGCATTGTTATAGAAGTAGCATTTCACTTGTTTCTTAAAATGAGTTGTCTTCGGTGGTACCAAAATATAATTAAACCTTATATATTAAACATTCAGCAGACATGTGAACGACTTGTGACAGGCTTGGTGGCTGCTGCTCACTTGGGAATTTGTAGCAGGTCAGCTCCCAGAATCTTAGAGAAAGGCACACACCAGAAAATTCCACTTCTGTGCAGCATTTGGTGCAAGGATGCATTGAGAGTCTGCATCCAAACCCTTAAATTCCAACAAATCCTGTTTGTTTGGGCTCCAGAGAGGGAGAGCTTCAGTGACAGTGCCATCCATCTGCTCAGCTGAGCTGGGCTTCCTACCCAGTAACTTCTCCATTTATTGACCATCTTCAACCAGATTTGACAGAGGAGAAGTCTCGAAGATTTTTGAATTTATAGGAATTTAATTAACATCCACAGCTGGGTAGAGGCAACAAGAGCCCAGAGTGGAGCTCCCTCCCAGGGGAAGGCAGGGAGAAGGGAGCTGGGATTATTTTGTTTGGCCACTCTGAACATCCAGACTTTGCCACTGCTCCCAGCTGACTCCTGCCTGCAGACACCACGGGGAGGCTGCAGAAGGGATTGTTCAGGGGTGAAGGCCACGCTCACAAGGTGGAGAATGCAAATCCAAGGCACACAGATTTCATTATAAAAGCAGAAATAAAGTGGGCTCTCATGCTCCTCAAGGGTAGCCATGCTGTCTGCAAGAGAAATCTCTTCTTTGCTGGGTAAAGAAAGGAGGGAAGATGGCACAATGGTCCAAGAGTGGATGCAGCAGCATAATTTAGCAAAAAAAACGGTTGTTAGGCTGATTTAAATCAATTAGTCTTTTCTGTTTTAAGGGCATGTGGCAGCAGAAGATACTGATCTGATATTCTGTTCTGCAGCAAAACAGGTCAGCCTTGCCCTAACAAACTGCACCATAGGGCAGGCTCCTAACCCCAAAAACCTGCTTATTTTAAACCTTGAGTACCAGAGGTTTTATCTGTTCAAAACTGGAATGTGGATAAAAGCAGTGCTCTTACTTTCCTCAAGAATTAAAACAGCAGCTCGTTGTGTTTGCCGTTCTGCCTTCAGCTCAGTTCCAGTCAGTAATTTCTTGCATTTTCTGCTGTGTGAGGGATCCAGGACTCTTTGAGGATGTTGCTGTGGGTGACCATTTGTCCTGCTGATCCTGCCTGAGTGGAGTTTCTCCATGCATAGGCCACCCTTTCTCTATAAATCAGTTTTCTGTATGGTGTAAATGTCCTCAGACTGCAGCACTTGCTCAGACATCTTTGAGATACAGGAAGACACACCTTAATGACATTTCTGCCTAAAAACCCTTACATGCAGTGGAAAGATGCCAAAGAAATAACATGCTTTGCTTGCTCCTGGATAGTGAGCCATGAGAGGAGATATTTTTTAGTTTTTAGTTTTATTTTCTTTTCAAACCTGTGGCTGGGCAGGTTCCAGCTTTTGTGTAAAAGTAATTGAGAAAGGCAGTTCTATTACCACTGATAAAAGCATCTTGAGGTATTTCCAAAGAGAGTCAAAGAGAGCTAAAGGAACATATAATGATTATAAGGTATAATACAGAAAGGAATCCCAATTACAGACCTGATTTGAATTTTTTTGTGTGTCGCTGGTTTTCTTTCTACAGCAATCAGCAGTAGATTTGTCACTGGGCAATTCCATAGTTAATTTGTTCATTTCCTAAGGAGCCAAGTTCCAAGAGACACATTCCTGTACAGGGAAAATTTCAGTTCCAAGTTGATTTTTTAATCCCATCCACAGATGTGTGCACGTGCCAAGTCTCACAGAGCATGCCATATCTACATGATCTGCCTCCTCTAGTTCTGAGGCTTTTTGAGTGTGAATTCCTCAGGATGAAGCTTCTCAGCAATTATCACACGTGGGGAGATGAACAGGAAAATGACATCTTAAACACAGAAATGAGCTGGGCTGATCAAGTCTTTCACTTGATGGTGTCCTTTGCTGGAGCCCAGCCAGGGCAGGTGGCAGCACCTCAGGTGGGACTGAGTTCAGTGCTGCAGGCTCTGACAAAGCCCAGCAGCTGCACACTCTGTGCTGGGCTCACAGAAACACAGGCTGCAGCATGCTCAGAAATGCAGAACAGCAATGGCTTTCGGATCTGTGCAGCTGGAATTTGTGCTGATCTGCTGCTCGGAGAGAAAGCTCAGTTGCTAATGTTTAAAAAAGCCAAACCTAAGTAATTACATGTCTTTTAAACCTTACAAAGAAAGATGCCAACTCTGCGTGTGACATCTCTTCACAAATTTGAAAAATGTCATGATATTTAATTAAATATCATGAATGGGAAGGGGCACAGAGTAAAATAATAAATACTTAAATACTTTTAATACTTAAATAGCCTTTCAGAGTCCTAATGCTCAAGGTAGATTTTTTGAAGGTGGGTACAGACTCAATGTGTATATTTAATATACTAAAGATGTAGTTGTGCAGGGCATCACATTCTAATAGCAGGCACTAACAGGATTATTCTTCCTGTGTTTCTGGCAGCCAGATTCCAGCAGGGAGCTGGTTGGACATTTACAGGGATTATGGCTCACTGCAGGTTTCCAATGAGTAGGAAAGAACTATCTGAAAGCCTTCACAAGTGCTTAATTTTCAGAGATGCTGAATTCGGCCCACACTCAGAAAGAAAAATCACCTTAGTTTTTCCATTATATTTCCATGTCATTAGTGGTAAAAATGTTTCTAAGCTGTTGCTTTTGCATGTGCTTCGAGTGAAAAATTCAACTCAGATTAAAATGCACTGACACACTGCCCCCACCACATGCTCATTTGTCACAGGTACAGTCATTATATTAATATTTACTTAACGTGGGGTTTTTTAAACTCTACATTAAAGGATTAATGAAGCTTGTTTAGACTGCTTAGCAAAACCAAAATTACCCCACGCAGATATTCTACAAAAAAAAATGAGGAAGCAGCCACTGATGTCATGGTTTGTGCTGTGTTTTGTGGTGGAGGAGCAGATTTGATGCAAAACCTTTGAGTGAGTTGCTGCAGTGAGCATGTGAAGCTGGATTAACAGAGAGAATGCACAGCTCATGAGCTGCTGTTTATCAGAGCTTCTCTGGAGATACAGAAATGTGTGATCCCATGAATAAAACTTGGTTCCAAAAGCTTGCCAGGGTAATGGTTAGCAGAGCACTGGCTGTCCTGCAGAAATGCTTAAGCAAGGTATGTTCTCTCATTAGAACACAGCTTCGTGCAGGCTTTCAAATAAAACATTCTGTAAAATGTATTATAAACAGAGTCTGGAGTTAAAGCAGTGGGTTTCAGATTTATGTGTGGGATTCCAGAATAAAGAATTTGTCAGAGCTAGGCAGCACTCTGGCTTCACCAGCTGTATCCAGAGCGTGCCTCTGACTCCCCTAAACTCTGGGGATCAGCATCACTTCTGGTTTTTCTCATGGAATAATTTAACTGGGATGCCATCTGTTCATTTGGTCTTTATGCTGAGGTGCACAAGCTACCAGTGGGGCCTGCAGTGAACATCAGTGAACAGAAAATGACTTTTAGGACCCTACAGGTGAGAGAATGCTTTGAAGCAGCAGCCATGAGCAAGGACCTTAGTGCTTCTTTAAAAATTCACTCTGGCTACAATTTTGGCAGGTAAAATAATGTACATGTGCAGTTTGCAATGGAACTTTCCAGGTGCTGGTTGTATTAGAAACAATTTAACCGTGGTGATTTCCTTGTTTGCTCAAACATTTAATGATTATAGAATACAGGCAGGAGTGAACAATTTGGTACCCAGGGAGAAAATCAAGTAATGAAAATAAAGTGGAATCATGGTAGGACAATGAAACCACCAAAGATGACATGTTTAAGAAAGTTCTGATGCTGGTCATTCCTCATGATTAAAACATGTTTATTTCATATTTTCTCCTGGAGGTTTTTTGCTTTTGTTAGAACTGCCTGCTGTAGCCAGGGATAGGGAAAAAGAGAGTCAAACAGTGACAGGAAGCAAAAAAGGCATTTTTGGATACACCAGTAAGTTTATCAAAGAGACAAAAGGATAACTGCAGAAATTCTGGGGTGCAAGAAGGGAGAGGTGGACAAGAACTGGTATTTCTAGGGTGTTCTAATACATAACCAGGGCAAGTTGGGGTTTTTTAGGTTCTGTACCTTGGAGATGTTTTGCTTTAGACCTGCAGCTCTGCAGAGCCAGGGGCTCCACAGCCAGTCCTGGCTTTCAGTCAGGGGCTGGAGGGTGTGGGGTGGCTCTTGAGTAATTCTGAGAATTGACCTCAGTCTGGAGGGTTTGGGATTGTTCTTTTGCATGGTGACTGTTGGGAGAAAAGAAGAACATTGTTTTGGGGGGCTTTGGGGAAGGTATAATTGGAGGACCAGGAGTAATTTTATGAAATATGTCAAAAAAAAAAAAAAGTAAAAGGTACCTTCTGTAAAAAAAAAAAAAATCAGGAAATCTGTTGGGTTATGGAGTTTTATCCAGTTTTTTCACTCAGCATTTTTTCTGCACATACATGAAGAAGGTGCCTGTAAGGGCATGTGGTATTTTTTATAATCTAATCCAAATTTTTTATAAATTTGACTCTGACATCCAGTTCCTATCCCTGCTAGTTCTGCTTCCAGCTCTGCAGGTTTCAGACAAAAGCACTCCTGACACAACTGATTTGTCTGCACTGCTCATTTATTTTCTCACAGGACCCCGTGGTTAAACCACGTTGTTGTTCATAGTTTTTACAATGATGTAGAAATGTTTGCCCTGGGATCTGAGCCATAACCTCCTGAGGTGGGAGAGGATTGTATAATAGCACCATGACAAACCAGCCCAGGACTGCAGGATGTTGGAGTGGTTCCCCACAGAAAAGTAAACCGTTTGTTTTTAAATCATTACAGCAGCCATTTGCTCCAGAAATTTCCATCCTTTTGGACATTTTTTTTTCCTGTGGAGGAGCACTAGGAGAGAAACTCAGTTCATGTACTTATAGCTATTTTTAAAATTTCTAAGTAAAAGTTTGTCGTTAGTAGTCCAGTCCTAAGCAGAAGCTTTTGGTTTCTATTTTGATATAAAAAGAAATGTAAAAATATTATAATTTAATATATTTTATTTCCAATACTGCTTGGAATTTAAATATTGGAAAATAATTCTTAGTGGTATCCATCAGGAAATAAATTGCTCTTCTTCCATCTTCTGCTTTTTGCCTAATTCCAACAATAAATGTGTAAATTAAAGGGGAACATAGAACATGTCCTTCTAGGTGAACTGATCCCATCTTGTCATCACCAGGACACTGCAGAGATTGTTCTGGGTTTAAATCTTCAAAAGGCTCTGATGGAGCTAAGCAACCAAACCAGATCTGGCAAGATAAGTTGGAACTTATCTCCCTCTTCTTCTGAAAAGTCTTGCTCTGAAACTCTCAGATGATCTGATGAGAATTCCAAGTAATAAAAATTACAGCATGTTTTAGGTTGGAGTAGCCTCTGTGTGTGGCCACCTGCTGAAAGCATCACTACTTGGAGCAGCTTGCTCAAGGCTTGCTCAGCTGCCCTTTCAGTCTCTCAGGGATGGAGGTGCCCCAGTCCTGCCAGCCTGCTCTGGCATTTGATGCAGCTTGTTATGAAAATAACTCCCTGCTCTCCAATCAGAGCTCTCTGTGTTCCATTTTACATCTGTCATCTCATGTTCTGTCTCCTCCTGGAAGAGCGTGGCTTCATCTTCTGCATTTCCTCCTATCAAGTCATTTTAAAAAGCCTCCTCCTTTCAGGCTAAGCAGCCCATTCCATCAGCCACTTCTCCATGCCTGCTGCCAGTGTCCACAGCAGGTTGTTCAATGTGAATTTAAGTGACAGAAGCATCACAACCTCTGCAGCTGGACTTGAGAATTCTCTCTGAGGGACACTTTTTGCTGAGCTTGGGGTAAGGGACATCACCAGGGAACTCCCAGCCTGGTGCAGCCACTGATTGTCACCCACTCAGGCTTTTCTGAGTGGGCAGCAGCAAAGTCCCAGCCAAAAGGATGAGGACAATGAAGAGGGGCCTCAGGGGCTTGGGAAAACTGGCCAAGGATCTGGAGCACGAGTTGTGTTCTCTTCTGGGCTACCAGTGGCAGGGAGTGATGGAGCAGAAGCAGGAAAGCCATGCAGAGGAACACCTGGCTTCACACCTGGTGTAAACAGCAGCATTTTGTTGTGTTTGTCCTGGGTCAGTTTATACAGCTCTGAGCCTGCTGGCAACAAATGGGCTCCACCTGTATGGGAAGGGAAATGGGATCTTAGCTCAGGATCACTCAGAGGGCTTAAACCAGATGGGAGTGGGACAGGGCATGGTCAGGCTGAAAGATCAAGTGTGAGGCCAACTGCTGAAGGCAGCTCTGAGGAGAAGGCTCTGGTCCTGCTGGACCACAAGGTGTCCTGGGCTGTACTGGGGAGAGCACAGCCAGCAGGGCTTGGAGTGATCCTGCCTTTCTGCCCAGCCCTGGGGAGGTCACTGAGTCCAGTTCTGGGCTCCTTGGGACAACAGGGACACAGAGCTCCTGGAGAGGGCCCAGGAGGGTGACAAAGGTGATGGAGGGACTGGAGGATCTCTCCCCAGGACAGCTGAGGAGCTGGGGCTGTTCAGCTCAAAGAGAGAAGCTCAGAGGGAACCTTATCCATGCCTGGGTACCTGAAGGGAGGAGTCAGAGGTGGAGCCAGCAATGGAACAGGGGCAGGGGCAGAAACTGAGACACAGGAGTTCCACCTGAACACGAGGAAGGATTTCTCTCCTGTGCAGTGACCAGGCCCTGGAACAGCCTGGCCAGAGAGGGTGTGGGGTCTCCTCCCTGGGGATGTTCCAGAACCCTCTGGCTGCAATCCCAGCTCTGGGCTGGCCCTGCTCAGCAGGGAGCAGATGGCCACTGAGGTCCCTTCCAGCCTGACCACCTCTGAGGTTCTCTGCAATGTTTATAGATTTCTCTGCCTCTACCAGCTCACATCATTTGTTTGGGTTTTTTTTTTTATAATTTAATACAAGACATGTTGCCTCTATCTGAGGAGAGCTACGCCTTCTCTCAGGAAGGTTAATGTGCTGTGCTAGCATTCTGCTCAACATCTGGGATGCAATAGATTTTCTCCACACACACACACTGAAAGTCATGTAAGAATTTATTATTTATTATCAAATAAATTTCCAAGGAAACGTGAAATCATTTAAAATCAATTGTTCTAATTGCAAAGAAGAAACTGTTGAAGAAGCAGCCTTAAATATAATAAAATAATAAATATTAAGAAAGTGCCTTTACAATAAACTGGTTGTTTAAGGATTAATGTAGCATGTTTCAAGTAGTGATTTATGAATGATGAGTCAGACTTGGAATTCAAAACTTGCTTGACAAAGCAGAGCAAACAATAAAAAATTTTTGCATGATTAAATTGCTTATTGCTTAAGCTCAATTTACTATTAGCTTTTGTTAAATTAATCCAAAATAAAATCAAATCCAGATTCTAACCCTGGACTTTGTCTCTCATGATCTGAAGAGAGACAAGTAGAATGTGCATTCCCTAGCCTCGAGATGCTCATTAAACTGAGAGTTTTCAGTGAGAAACCAGGGAGTCCTGAAGGGATTGACTCAACAGCTGGCATTTCTACAGTGAGCTTTGGGCTTTCCTTTAGGGCATTTAATGTTAGTGCATGTCTGATGATTTCACATCTAGCTGTAGCTTTCTTTCCTCATTTGTGTCTGTAGGTACTCGGGGAGCTCATGGCAGGGTACTCTGTTAAAAGGGCTTTATCTCACTAACTCTCTCCTGTGCAGCCACAGCCAGGTAGTAAATTTCAATATTCAAGGCAATGGTATTGTTAAAGTCAGGTATTCCATTTATTCTTACACAATTTATTTTCTATGGTGTGTTTTTAAAAATCCTATCTCCTCTGGAACGTGAAATTTCCTAAGGAGATGAAGAAAAACAAAGTAACTTATTTCATATTTTCCTAATTCTTTACTTGACTGTGTTCAGGTATTAATTTTATAAGCCTTCATTATGACCCTTTTTCTTCTCCAAGATTTAATTAACTTTTTACTTTCCCCACAGGATGGCTTTTTTATAATTCACATTTTTCTGACCAGTCTCAGAATTTTTCTGTCAGTTGAAAACTGGTTTGCATATTGACACTGGATGTGCTTCTTAAGTAATAACCTATTACCAGCTTTTTTAGTTTTTGGTTTTTTTAAACTGAGTGCTTTTTGAGGGGTTCATTGGGGGGGTTTTAATTGACTTAGGGTCCCCTAACTCCTGTTTTCCTTCCATTAGTCTCCAAGTTGATGTCTGAACCTTAATCCCAAGAATCTATAAGAAGAAATTAATCTCTTTTTCAGGGTTTAGTAGGAACAAGTCAGATGATCCACTTAATTGCAAAACTAACTTAGCCTTAAAGGAAGCAGGTTGGAATGTGTCTGCACAGTTCTTGACAATTCTCTGTGGGAATGCCAGCTGATGTTTAGGCTTGTGTCTTATTTTTTTCCTATATGTGGATTTTGGATAAGCAGTTGTATAAATACCCTGTTCCCTTCAGTCCCCATGCTAACATTAGAAGGTGGACTGAGATTCTTTTTGCTTGGTTTTCCTTACAGACTCAGAACCGTATGAAGCTGATGGCTGACAACTATGAGGATGACCACCTCAAATCCTCATCCCATTCCAACCAAACCAACCACAAGCCCTCCCCTGACCAGGTAACGCGTCTCTCTTCATTTTTAAAGTCATTTTTGCTGTGAGGGCTGATGATTTTGTGTCGTGAGTGGTTTTCCCTGCCATGCTTGCAGGGAACAAAAGCAGCATTCCAGGATGCAGTAACAAACCAGAGCTGGATGTTGCTGTTTGTGTAAAGCTTCTGAAATGTGAATGAATAGTTCCTGGTACCAAGCTGTTGTTGGCTGGGTGCACAGGAGGAGGAGCAGGTACATTGAAAAGGAAAAAAAGCTTTGCTAAAATGTGAGACTCGAGTCCTGTGTGACACATTCAGATTTGGGTAGCTCGGGTTTACTGCTGGAGTTGTGCAGTGTCCAGGAGCCTTTCTTGTCTGCAGTAGCAGGAAATCCTGCTCCAGGATCAGCTTTCTGCCCTGTGATTGCACACAAGCAGTTCCCCTCATTTCCCAAGAGAAAAGCCTGGAGCCAAAGGAGCAGAGACTGCTCCTCACAGACTCAATGGGCCGTGAGCTGCAGGAAAATCAATTTTCCATCTCCAGAGCAGTGAGGAGCCTCCCGTGGCACTCACAGCACAGCCCTGTGCTTGATGGCTCTCAGGGACATGAACATCCCTTGGGTAGCACAGAAAATGCCAGCAGAACTGCACATCCCATGCTGTAATCTCATCCACTCCAGTGTAATTAAAATATTAGCTGTGGTTAATCACTGCCTCAATGGGTGAAGGAATGTTCTCTTTGCCCTCTGACTCAGAAATTGGGGAGATCTGAAAGAAGGCATCTCGCTCTAGAGCTTTGAGTGCCACCCTAGTGATGCACAGAAATAATGAGTAAGTCCAGGAGGAAAATGGCAAAAGCCAATTACATATTCACCCTGATAGATCTTGAAAAATCTCCTTTCATGTCTGCATCAGAAAACAAGGAGTGTATACAAAGAAACAAACAAGAAAATTCTCATTTTCAAGGCAACTTCCCTTTGCATTTTGATTTAATACCTTCCTCCACTGTGCATTGACTGGCTTGAATTTTCTGCCATATTTTTGGAAAATGTTAATGTTGATTTTCAGGAGAGTGAAATTGCTAATACTGAAGATTAAATGGAATTTTAAAAATTTAAATTAAAAAGTTTAATGGAATTAAAAAATTTAAATTTCCTAATCTTAATTTGGTGCAAATGTTAGAATAACTGAAGTGTACAGAGAGCTGAAGCCATTCCAGCAGGACACTGCAGTTCATTCCTGCCAATGAATGCAGCGTGGCATCCACAGATGAAATGAAAAGATGACATGAAAAACACAATAAAATGTAGCCATTCACAGAAATTCTTGCAAAGACCTCTCAGGGAAGGGCAATAGGGAAGAGAGGGGGTGGGAGGAGGCTCTGATTGCACTTCCCCTTTGCAAAGGGGCATTTTGGAAGCTGACCAAGGCTACAAGGGAGCAAAGGAAGCTGTACCTTGAACATAAAGGCTTTGTAGTGGTGTTTGTACTGACTCTGTGCTGTAAATACTAACCAGCTCTTTCTTTCATTCCCATGCTGCTGGGGCTTTCCTCCCACTCCACCCGTGCCCCTCTAGGATGAGGAGGAGGGTATTTGGGCATAACCAGTCAGATGCTCTTAGCTCAGCCATTTTGTTCAGAACGGTGAGAACCAACCTCTCCTGCCAAGGGGAAAGTTTTCCAGCAGTCACCCCCTGGCCTGTGTGTGCTTTGTGAAACCTGGCTGTGCTCCCTCCCCTGCTCCCATCTCTGCATGAGGCTGTTTCTCCTGTGTCCATGTGCAGTTTGTGATTGTCTCCTTCTAATCATCCTGCCCTTGCTTCACCACTTCGTGGGGAGACCTTCCCAGGGCGTGTAATTGAGTTATGTGCAAGTACCAGGGAGCAGGAAATGTCTTTCATATCATTCAGCATTGGCTTCGTGGAGGAAATGTTTTCAGTTGGATTCTTTTTCAAAGCCCTTTGCACCATGGCCAAACCTGGGTGTGCTTTTGCCATCCTGGTTTGTAAAGGATTTGCTGGGAGAGAATGTTCCTCCTGAAGGGAATGTTCCTCCTGAAGGGAATGTTCCTCCTGGAGATAATGTTCTCCTAGAGATAATGTTCCTCCTGGAGATAATGTTCTCCTGGAGATAATGTTCCTCCTGGAGATAATGTTCTCCTGAAGGTTTCAGGCATGCTGAGTTGCTGCCATGCACGCTGCCCCAACCACTCACAGATATTTATCAGCTCACAATATACAATTCTTGATATGGACTGGGAGTTATGAATTGCCCATAAATGTGAAGGCAAAGAGGAATATCCCTTAACCTTCCTCTGGCCCTTCCATCTCCCTCGTTCTTTCAGAACAATGGGGGAGAAATTAGGAGCTGTTTTTCATTTAAAGTGCATTTGTTTCTCTACGTCCGTGTCCACAATTTTTTCTTTTCAGTTGTCAAATTGTCCCCACAGCAACTCTCATTTCCAGGAGGGAGGACAGTTCAGAGGACAGAGGCTTTCTCCTCATGCCTGTTCTATAGCAAAAAAACCTCTTACTGGCCAGGAGTCAAATACTGATTATTACACTACAGTACATAGGATTCATTTATACCTTGGAGTTTCAGGTTTAAAGCAGAATTCATTTCCCTGAAGTACCTGAAGTATTTTAAAGAACTGATGACAGTATTTTAAAAATTTATATGAAGATTTTTCTTTTTTCATTATCCTTTTAAGAAAAAAATATTTCACATTGGTTTCTGTGCACTTTTTTTTTTTTAAGAATTTGGGGGTTTTTTAGTATCAGTTATTTGAAAGAAAACCTCTGAAAATTTCTGTGGAAATGTTGGACCCTTGCATTTCTGAAAATTACTGCTTTGTATTAGATTTGTAGAACATTTATGAGAGAATAAGGCACTCTCATCTCTTGCACTTGCTCAATTAACTACAGACTTACAGTCTGTCTGGCTGTATAGGTCAAATCCCTCTTTTCAAGCCAACCATCTGAAAAATTTAATCCAACTGTGGCAGTGTCAAACTTGAATTTCATGCCTTGGGGTTTGAACTGAGAAAATCTCTTTAGTGGGCAAATTGATAAAGTGCTTCATTAATTTGCACTTGCTGTTGATTTCACATTCCTTTTGAATCACCACTCCTGCAATGGTCCTGTGCTCCAGCTGCTCTTTACAAGCATTACCCCTAAAACTCTGAACAGCACACACGAGCACAGGAATTTAACAGGGGAGATCAGGTAAGTGGATGATGGAAAGGAAGAGGACACTCATGGTGAAGGTAGGAGTAATTCTGATTTTCCTTCTGGAGCAAGCACGGAGTTTGTGTGGAAAACAGAGAGGGAGGTTTTTGTCTTTCCCATCTGCTGATGCATTTAAGAGTGCAACTGTGTTAGGAGAATAGTTTCCCATACTTTACTGAATGAATGGGGGTTGACACTGAACACAGCTTATCTCTCCAGTTTGAGCACTTTCCTCAGGAAAGCTGGGACAGACTATCCCAGTCAAAATAATGAGCCAGCCAGCAGCCCTGCCTTCCATGCATCTCATGTGAGGAGCTTGTCAGCCTCCAGATTGTCCTGCATTCATCAGCAGGGAAAGTACAGAGGGGATGGATGCTTCCCAGCCAGTTATTCCCAACAGAGTACATGTTTTTACCATGATATTCCATGTTCATTAAAAAAAGAAGTCCTTGTTCTCTTTGTAAAAGCTAAGATGATGTAAGTTACAGAGTCCCCAACCTCCATGTGTTAAATTGAATTTATGTATTACAGAGATAAAATGTAACTAATAGCATGGGGCTTGGCAATTTGTTTTTTAAAGTTCCTCAAGTCTGTGGATGTAATCACTTCTGGTCAATACTGAAGGTTAAATGGAGACCAAAAAAACGATTTACAATAGTTAACTACATGATTTTATTTTTATGGTTTAGGTCTTAAGGCTTTTGCCCTCCAGCATTCTGGAATTGACTGAATGTAGTATTTAATTATGCCAGGTCTGTACATGACAGCATTATCAGATAGAGCTCCCCTGAAATGGAGCACTGTTCATAAACACATGCACCTCCCTGTAATTTCTGAGGGTGTAGTTTACATTTCAGTTTATAGCTCAGTGTAAATACCATCTTTCATCCTGAAATAGTCTTTCCTAGCATTTTTCACTGGGCTCATTCCCTTGCTGCCTGAATTTCTCATGACTCCATTTATTCCCCAGATGGAGCTCTATCCTCCTCTACATCCAAGTCTATTCCAGTGTGACTTCACATGAGGATGCTCTTTGGTCTTGCTCAAATGCTGATGGTTTAATTGAGTTATTACTCACTTTTATGGAGAATAATATGAATGTACACCTTGGGAGATGTAAGACATGTGACAGGATAGGTGTGAGTGTGGTGCACCCTCTGTGAAGCTGTGCCAGGTGGGGGAAGGAGAAGCAGAGCTCCCACACAGAAATTTCCCTGCTCAGCTCCTCCAGCTGTCTGTGCTACCTGGGAGAGGAGAAGGTGTGAGTGTGCTTCAGGAATCTGCTTCAGCCACTCATTCATTGCAAATTCATACTATGATTATTGGAGCAGCAGTGGAATGGTCACAGAGCTAGTATGGAACTGGAGTGCATAAAAATGGAACTATTTCAAAATACTGGCAATTCCTATTACCATAGAAATGTTGGAAGACAAAAAGGTTCTTCTTTGTGACATTTTTCTTTAACATTAGAGTTGGATAGATTTTAATTCAGAACCAGTAAGCATTGTGATTTGAGCACTAAAGGCACTCACAAAATTTAACACTTTGGATTTCAGAGGTGATGTCTGTGGAGGAAAGAGGGGCAAGTCATTACAGGAAAATATTTGGCTCATCTCAAGGCATAATGTAATCTTTGCCAGAGCAGTCAGGCCACGTGAAGTTTTCATTGGGATCACTAGAACACTGAAAGTGTTAGGAAGTTTGAGGAGAACACTGATTTTTTTTTCCTACATTATTTGATGCTGATTTCTTTTAGTGAATTTTTCTTTTCATGGTGAGTTCCATGTTTCAATTACACAGGCATTCATTCAGTATATAAATGTGATCTTCTCTCCATGAGACACATTTTGTAGAGAGCTGCTTGTCCTGCTGTCACACTTTTGAGGTTCTCAGTATTGTCACTCACTACTCTGTGACCTCATAAGCCTTTTGACTAGATTTATTTGCAATATGGTCTTTGGAATTGTTAAATCATGCAAAATGGTCAAAACCACCAGGCCTTCATGCCTGACTCATATTACATTGTAATTTACTGGACACAGTACTAGACCACGATTCAGAAGATAAATTCTTTCCTGGCATTGTCTCCAACCACTCACTTGTTCTCTTTCTCCCTGTCTCAAATTCTCTAATTGTAAAATGAGCTGAAGTTTTTGCAAAAGTGCAGCTTCTGCTTGGGAAAAGTGCTGTGTAAGTGCTAGGTATTATTACTGTGCAATATTTGGAAATAGTCTTGTTATGATGGTGATTCTAATACGTCATTTTGAAATTGTTCCCAAAATTATGTTAGATTTATATTTGACTCTATTACTACTTTTTATTTTTTTCCAAGATCCAATTCCTTCCCAAAAAAAGGGAATATAACCCCTATTTTCCAGAAGCTGCCATTTCAGCATACTGAACAAAGCTCCTTGGATCACTGTCACTTGTTCTTTACTCTCATCTCTTGTCTTCTGAAGAGTCATTTCTTCCCCTCTCTAAAAATCTACAAACTAATTGTGTAGTATAATAATATTATAATAATTTATTATAATAATAATATAAAATTTTGTTACAATTCCTCATCCAGGTGTGTAAAATCACTGTGGAAATGTCTTATGCTTGCCTTGGAGACACCCTGTGCAAGATGTGAAGGCAGCTGGGAGAGATAATCCTACTTGGCTTAAACATTATCACTTGTCCTGCCTGGGACAGAGATGCCAGATTTGTTCTGTCACACTGGTGACAGTCAGGGTTCTTCACTCCCCCTTTTGGGCACCTTTTAGCAGGAACCCCAATGTGAGGCACTCAAATAAGGTGATATAAATTATTAATCCTTAGGAGGGTTGGAGGAGAGTGCTGTCATTGAGACAAAGTCAGCTCTGCTCCTGGTCCTTTTCTTCTTTTGGAGAACAGTTTTCTGCAAGCTTTTATTTTGCTGTTTAATAACCAATTTCTGTCAGAAGAATGTATTCTCCATCCAAGAATGTTATATCTATGAGCACAAAAGAACTGATCTTGATACATTGTTCATCTTCTTGTGATCCCAGTGTGATAAGACTGAGATTTCCAGATGGAATTTTGTAATCTGCAGCTCTGGGATGAATTAAGCACTCTCAACAGAGGTGTAGCTGGACTGTATCACTGTCTTCCTATTATTCTTACAGATCAAAGAAGAACACAAGTAGATACTTACAGTCTAAAACATTCAAAACAGATGGCTGGTTTCTTTTTGTGGAGATTTGTGCTTTTCAGCAAAACAATTGCAAAAAGGCCATCATTCATTTCTGCCAGATGAGATTATGCCAGGTCTGTGTCTTATTTTCTCTTTTGATTTGCAGCTGAACATGATCTTCTGCTAGTGGATTGTAGTGGTCTTTGTATCAAGCAGGAATTCTGCACTCAGACATTTTTGTTTCTGGCCACTTCCAGGAGAGCTGTTCCTTGCAGCTTGTGTGATAATCTGTATTATCTCCAATTATTCTGAGCTCTGGCACTCGGGACAGACACAGAGGAGGAGCAGTGGCAGCCAAGCCATTTTAGCTGTCAGTTAGGAGGGAAGAAACCGAGGGAGAGGGGAGATGGACAGTGTTAGGAGAAGAATCAAGCTCAAAGCTGCTTTCCAGTGCATTAACTATGAAAATAAGCTCCAGAGAATGGAGGCTAAAATAAAAACTGTAGCCAACCTTGACACTGCATTTTCCTGGCTGGGAAAGTTCATAATGGCTGATGGACGTGTCAGTATTTCCAGTTCCATCTCCCCACGGGCTCTCCAGCTATACCTGATTGTTAAAGTAACTTTTAGATAAAAACTACTATGTATATGTATAAATAGGTGTATTTATTCATGGGCATTGCATTGGAATGTAGAGCAAGCAACTGCAGAAAGACTTCCTAAAGACACACAAACCTTCCCAGGTCTTTGCTTTGGAAGTGCCTTTAAGCAGGTAGAGAGCTGCAGCAGCACAATGAAGCCCCTGTGTAGGGAAGGACAAACCAAGATTCCTGTCACCTGCAGACAGGGAGGTTAAAGTTCATCTGAACAGGAAAAGCCCTGCTCGTGTTCCCTGCTCGGCTGCTTCAGAAATCCCTTCTGCTTTGCATTAGCAGGGGACAGCAGAGCAGAGCCCTGACCCCCCAGTGTCCATGGACACTCTCCCCAGAGCTCTGCTGCCATTTCTGCTCTCAGGGTGGGAGCCCCTGGCTCCTTTCATCCCTGCAATGGGGCAGAGCCACAGACACAACACAGCAAGAAACGTGTGTGCTTTCTCACTAACAGACAGCAAGTGCTACAATGCATTAGAAACACAAGCAGCTTGTTTCTTATTCTCCAGCTGCTGTGTTTGTGTAGGGAAAAATCCCCTTGTAGAGAAGGGATGAGCATCAAATCTGATTCTGTGAAATCCAAACCTGCCTAGTTGCACCTAGAGAAGGTTGATCAGAATGCTGTTGGGATCCACAGTGTCACATACAAGCTGTAAAGAGTTGTTAGACTGTCTTTGCTTGCTGTGAGACTACTTCTTATTTCCTTGATGATAATTATCAGTATCATCAGCCTGACTGCCCCGTTTCACAGCTTTCTCTAATTTAATTTATTATTCAAAAATTTAACCTGGTAACTAACACAAATTGCATTAAAATGAAGGAGATTTTAATAACAAAGAGGTGTGAGGTGTGCACAGTGCAGAGAGTTTATTTAGGGGTAGGAGACTGAGTGAATGCCCTTGTTTTTGAAAGGAAGGGTTTGAGGGAACAGGTAAAACTCAGCTCTGCTGAGGTATCTCATTCCTGAATGTGCATTTTCCCCCTTGGTCCGTTTACCAGCCCCTCACATCAGTATTTCAGTTCTGATTCCTGCAGTCCCTGCTGTTCTCACGTGGGTCCCTGCCAGCTTTGCTGCACAGCCCACGTAAGTGAAAATTGCCAGTGTCATGGAAAACACTTCTGGGTTTGTTTTGTATAAAAATATTTCAGAACTACTTGCTCTTTTTCAGTGCTTTAGGAACCCAACCAACCCACTGCAATTGTCTGCTTCACCTACGTGATGGGGAAAAGATTTTATTTATACAGAGGGAGCTAATGGCAAAACTCCTTTCCCTGGTTTGTGTTTTCTCTGCTCTTATTTTCTGGTCTGGATTTTTCCCAAGGTGAAGAGGGTGAACTCTGGAAATCATTAATCCATGGGATTTGTTCATGGTGTATAAAAATTTCAAAAATAATTTGCTATATAAAAATGATTTCCTAATTGATTCTGTCAGAAGGGAACTGAGTAAGACAGCTCTGTCAAAATAGCCAGAATCTCTTTTCACTCCTCACGTATAATGTTCTGGTTTATGAGGAGAAAATTAGAAAAGTTAGAGTTAAATTCTTTTTTTTTGCCTTTGAAACAAATCTAAAAAATACTAAGCCTGTCCTTGGTTTTTGTGTTGGGGTCTTCTGAAGAAACCAAGTATCTCTGTGCTTCAGTGAACTGAGCTGAACTGAACTGAGGTCAAGAAGTGTCTTTTTGAGAACTTTCTTCTGTTTCCATTTAAAATAACGAAGGGAAGACATCAGTGATAAATTGCTCTGAATTTGGGAAAGCTCTGCACATTCTGAGCCAAATTCATGCCTCATAAAACTCCACTGCATTCAGTGGTTACAAGATTATTGTTGAGCCCTTGTGTTTGTTGCCAAACAAACACAAATGGTCTGAGCAAGAAGGCATAATTCAATTTGCCATGCAGATATTTCCAGATTGTGTCACTCAGTATTTTAGCTCATTTCCATATCTCCCAATAGAAGATATTTAGCTATAGAGGCAAAATAGCCTTGTCTGGCAATATCTGTAATAAAACCCAGACACAGGGAAACACACAGAGATTTGTCAGGTCCTTTGGAAATAATTGCTTTTTAACAAACATGTGCTTACACAGCCTTTGGCCCCATCCTCTCCTGTGCAATGGTAGTTTGGGAAGCAGGTTTTTTGGGTAGCAAAGCTGCAGCTGTATGAAACAAAGTTTGAGAATAATTTTCCACACTCCTGTGAAAGATTTGGGTGATAGGAGATAAAGGACTACCTGCACTGTGTTCCTAAACATCTGTTACGTTCATTCTGAAGTTCTGAGGAGATGTTTGGTGGTGCTTTGGGTTTCTGCTTGGATTGTTTTCAGAATTCCTTCTTTATTTGTGCTGTGCAGGATTTCCAATGTACACTCATGGTGTGTAGACCAGGCTGGCAAGCTAGATCTTTTCTCAAATTACTTAATTCCTTGGAAAATTTCAGATTCATTCCACCTACACTTGTTTGTAACACTTTTAATACTGAACCACTTTTACCTCATGTTGTTTACTTGGACACCTGAGATCACTTGTCAGATCTATTTTATTTTCTTCTTGATGCAGCTGTACTTCCAGGGAGGTTTTTTTTTCTCAAATATTTAGAGATTTAAGGGTAAGTTAAGAAAAAAATTACTGAATGATTTGATTAATGAAGACCACCTATCAGCATCACTCTGCCCTTTGGAGTCCTGCAGAGGATAAATGCACACAGATGTGCAAGCAAGGTAGGCAGGCTGATAGGGGTATGAGAGCAGTCCTGCCAGTGCCAGTGTACAGAAGGCACTTTACATTGCCCTTGCTGTGTCAGAAAATGCTATTTTCTCTTTTTTTTTTTTTAATATAACTGCTGTTGATCCATCATCATCAGAAAATTTTATTTTCTCCTTTTTTTTAAAGAAAACTGCTGTTGATCCATGACCAACCTCCTCATTACTGCATTATTCTGATGAGTAAGGCAAGTTGTGTAAGGAGATAATTTTCATAAGGTCATCTGTGCAGTTGCAAAAACAGGCAGGCTTTTAGGGGTGTCTGTAAGGCTTTATTTCAGAAGGCAGCTGTGGGTTTTTTAAAGTAGAAATTTAAAGGTATTCTCTGAAATTAGTAAAGTTAATTACTTGGTTTTGGAAAAGAAAAGTGGTTGCATCCTTCAGAGAAAAAGGGATTGTTGGCAGGGAGAAAGGTGGCCAGGTCATTAACCCTTCTGCCTGGAGAGGCATAATTTAAAGCTGGTGGTTTGCACATTGATTAAATTCATTCTTTATTCTGCAGGTGTCTGTGGACATTTGCTGGTTTTCTTTTCCAAAAACCACCTATGTATTTTTGCATATTTTCAGTAGACACTGCTGTGTATATCTCAGTATGTAAATGCAGACTTAGCTTATAAAACTTTAAATTCAGTTGACTATTATCCAGCAACAGCAGGACTACCATTAAACTGCAGTATCATTTAATTCTAAAGCTTTCTTGCCCCAGTGATTGTAAAACTACAGATAGATTCACATTTGTCATACTAAAATATTTTTATTTTAAATGTACGAAATCTCAAAAATCCTGAACATATTGTTTTCAAGTTGAATTTGGAATATGTTCACAAATGTCTTTATCATTGGTTGAGGTGGTTTGGGTTTGCACGAGAGATTTGTCAGGCATTTCAGGTTTCTGCCTCAGAGTTGTAGTGATTGCCTTTTTTAGTGAGAGGCTGTCAGGCTTGGCTGGCCATTAGCAATATTCTGAAGCTGAGGGTACATTAAGCAGACTTCATTCCATGCATTGATGAGGATGGCCTAAACCTATCAGGGCAATTAATGAATGAGGGCTGCTTAGGAGATATCCCTGGCTTTGCTCTGTTCCCCCCTGTTTTCCTAGAAAGCCTGAGCTGCCCATGAGAACGTGCTGAGGGTTGTGAACCCAGCACTGCCCTGCTCTCCACTTAGCAATGCTCTTACCCCTCTTGAGATAAGGCAGGGGCAGCTGTGCAGTGTGGGAAGCACAGAGCTCAGTTAGATATGGCAGGAAGGCAGATATGGGGCACGTCCTCCTTGACTGGCAGCATTTAATGCATCCCAAGTGAGGGCAGTGATTGCTCTGGGAGCTGCCCAGGGAGGGCTGCTGCCTCAGGCCTTTCACACGCCTCTTGGGCCTGTGTCCAGCTCGAGGTACCAGGGGGAAGCACAGGAATGTGCTCCAAAGGGGATTTATCCCTGAGCACTCAGGCTCAACAGGCCCAGTTCTCTCAGCCCTTTCTCAGGAGAGGTGCTCCGGTCCCTCAGCATTTTTTGTTGTTCTTCACTGGGCTCTCTGCAGGAGCTCCATGTCTGTTTTGTCCTGAGCAGCCCAGTGCTGGACACAGCACTCCCAGTGTGGAGAGGGGCAGGATCATCTCCCTCACCCTGCTGGAAATGCTTCTCTTAATCCACCCCAGGACACTCTTGGCCCCAAGGACACTGTGCTGGCTCATGGACAGCTTGGTGTCCTCCAGGACACTCCAGAGGTGATGCTCAGCCTGTGCTGGTGCCTGGGTTATTCCCCCAGGTACAGGACCTGCACTTGCCTTTGCTGAATTTCAGACACTTCTTCCCAAACCTGTCAAGGTCCTTCTGAAGGCCTGCACAGCTCTCTGGGGCATTGGCCACTCCTGCCAGCTTTGTGTCATCAGTGAACTTGCTGAGAAGCCCCTTCATCCAAAACTGATTAATAAGTTAGACAGAAGTGGGCCCAATGCTGACCTTGGAGAGCACCACTGGGGTCAGACCTCTGACCAGAGCCAGTGCCACTAATTACCCTCTGGGATCTGCCTTCAGCCAGCTCTCCATCCACCTCCTTGCCCACTCTCCCACCCTGAGACACCAAAGCACTGTTTATATCTGTGTTTATCTCTGCAGTAGAGGTTGTCCCGAGGCTGCAGGGTTTTTATAAAGCCTGTGAGCTCACTCTCTGTCCCTTGCCTGTCTCCTGTCCCGTGGCTGCTGTGGCACCACCCTGATGTGCTCAGCAGGATACAGAGCTGGCTGCTCAGCCCTGCCTCTCAGATCCTCAACTCCCAGAAATAATCCATGGAAAACAGTGTTTGAAACAAAACAAGTGAGCCCTGCAGCCTTATTAAAAGGGGTCGGAGCCAGAGCCTTTGTTGAAAGTAAAGCCAGCACCCTGTTTTGTGGATTCAGAGATTATCTCACTCCTCATTCATTGGCAGGGTCAGAGGTGTCCTATTGAAGAGATATCCCCAGCCCATAGCAAACAGCAGGTGCAAACACCAGTAGAAGCTGCCAGGACTTTGGCAAAGCTTCCCAGCTCTCCCTGCCCAGCACCTCATTTTATGGAGAGGAGGCCCCAAGCCCAGTTCTGCCCTAATTTTTCATCAGCTGCAAAGCTTAGAGGTTTGCACTGCCACAGTCTTGAATATGGGCCCACAAACATCCAGAAGAAATGAAGCAGTATTCTTGTGCAAGGTCATAGTGAGGGATGCCCAGTAGGTATTTGTGCACTTGAGCTCTATATTTTTGTAAAAAACCAAAACAGATAAATGGTTCTTTGGATATTTTTTATGGGAACTGGATTGCTCTAGTTTGGATTGCATTGAGGAACGATGATTAGATTCAGATTGGGTAAGGTATATTGAAATAAAATAGTACTTTAATAAAGTCCTTTGGTTTGTTTTTTAGTTTGTTATATAGAATCTGGCTTGTTCAGTGCAAGTCATTGCTTTTTCAGAACTGTAGAAGACTATAACTTAACTTTGTAAATCATTATAAAAAATTAAATTTTAATTTCCTGATGAAGATATGTCTCTATCCAATTTCTACAGCATAGATGCATTCATCTTAGAATTGCTGTGTTGGCATAATTTGAAACTATTCTCTTTCAAACAAGTTTGTGGCATACTTAATTTACAATGAAATGTTTGTTGGCAAAACAAGCTAGTATTTACATTGCCATTGCTTTAGCTGTGGACAGACACCTTTTATCAGAAAAATAATTTCTTGTTGAAGTGGTTGAACTGAAGCACTGCTGGCTAATCAGCTTAATATTGTTTCATTTTTCACCCATTTCATCATTATTTCCCAGTCTAATCACACAGCTGTCATCACCACCCCCCTTTCCCCAGTGTCCCTGGTTTCTTTCTGGATGGTTGGTAGGTTATGGACCAGGAGCATGAGGGAAAGGCTGCTCGGGTTTCTTGCACTGTGAAGCTGAACAGGATTGTACCTTGGAGGCTGCTCTGTGCCTCCATCACTGCCCAGCCTCAGGCTGCTCCTCACTGCTGTGCTCCCCTTGCAGATAATTCAGCCCCTCCTGGACCTCGAGCAGAACCGCAGCAAGTTGAAGTTGTACATTGGCCATCTGACAGCCCTGTGCCACGAGCGAGACCCCCTGATCCTGCGTGGCCTCACCCCACCTGCCTCCTACCACCTGCAGCACGAGCAGGCAGCCTGGGAGAGGGAGCTGCACTGCATGAGCCAGGAACAGGTGAGTTTGAGCTGCACTGCATGAGCCAGGAACAGGTGAGTTTGAGCTGCACTGCATGAGCCAGGAACAGGTGAGTGTGGGACAGCCTGGGAGAGGGAGCTGCACTGCATGAGCCAGGAGAAATCAGTCTGTGGGCTCAGCTTGGGAAGAGCTGCACATGACCCAGGAGCAGGTGAGTCTGTGGGCTCAGCTTAGGAGGAGCTGCACATGACCCAGGAGCAGGAGAGCCTGGGCTCAGGTTCTCAACATGGACCTGAGCTTGCTGGTTAAGCTTTACTGATGTGCCACACCAAAATGGGGTGAAATTCTGCTGGGAGTGGTGAGAGCAGGTAGCAAAGGTGAACCCTTCAGCTGATAAAAGGAGTCAGTAGTTTTTTTAATTATTGCCATGTAGTATTTATTATGGAATTTCATATGCTCTTTTATCTGTACGTGAGGCCATGCACCTACACACTCATGGGACATCAAATTACAAGATACCACTTTTGCCATGTTCTAACTGCTAACAAATTTTAGCTGCTCTCTATAATTCAGTGCAGTCATCAGGATCTTAAACCTTGCTTTAACTACATAAACCATTTATATTTTAACTGACACATTTTTATGAGTCTCTTTATATAAGTGAACATAGTATCCTTACCTACAATTACAAAATATTCTGCCTGTAATTTCTTCTGCTTGTCACCTTTCCTGCATTGGACTCAGTGTGCTGGATGTGATACACCCATGCTTTTATGCACACACAGTGACTTCAGAAACCCAAATGTGCATTTCCAGGAGTTTTGGAATACAGAACTGAAAGGGTTTAATAAGAGTTTGTCACATTATGTCTCCACAAGAGGCTGTCAATCAATAGATCAGCTACTGAAATAATCTTCCTTTCTCTTAGCTCTGATAATGTCTTATCTTCCTTAATCCATTCACTGGCAGATTTTTGTCTCTTTTTTTTTACTATAATTCACCATTCCCTACAACTTTTTTCTAATTCCTTCCTATTTCTCTTTTCATTTTTAAAAATTTTAGTATTTTAGTCCTGTATTACTGAATGCCTTTTTTTTTATTAATTAAACTACTACAGGGAACTTGTACCAGAACTAAATATGACTAATTTTGTCTTTTTAACCCTGACTTTGGATTGTAATGCCAAGTCTTTCACTTTACTATGTTTTATACCAAACTCTCTGCAGTGTGCACACAAGATAGTGTGAGGCCTGTGCAGTTAAAGGGGATTTGTGGGTCAGTGAACATATCCTGAGCCTGTCTTGAACACTTCAGCTCTGGTTTTCTTCCTTTATGATGTTAAAGCTAATTTCCTTGAACTTTCAACTCAATTTTGATTCAGAAATTGGAGAGAGCAGCCAAGTTGCAGGAAACCAACAGAAGCATGTCTGAAAATCCAGAAAGAGCAGAGCTCTGGAGAGGAAGATGCTGTCCCAGGGCTGAGATGGTACAAGGCAGTCACTCTCTCTCTTGTACCTGGTTTCACTGATCATTCAATCAATGATCAATTCATTCACTGATTGAGCATGTGCTGGGTGCCTCCTCCATACCTGCAGCTGCCTCTCTAGGCTTGGCACATTCCCTTCAGAGCTCCTGCCTTCTGGAACCACTGATACAGGACTTAAACTTCTTCAGTTCCAGGCCATCCTCTGTTAAAGCCCTGCAGCTCCCATGGTATAAATCAAAACTCAAGGGATATTCTTTTGTCTGTCAGATTGGGATGGAGCAGTGGGACAGAACCTGGGGCATGCATGGGAGGCACCTCTGGAAACAGGAGTGGATATGGGCAAAGCTTGGATATCCCTGAAATTAATTTCATTATTTATAGCTGTGGTGGCTTTGTATATAATCAGGGTCTGTGGGGACAACTGGTGTTTGATCAAGAGATGTGAGTAAAGAAAATAGGAAAGGCTTTCTTTGTCAAGTTCTTCTGAGCAGTCAGACCAAAAATAATATTTCGCATTAAAACTTTGCTGGTCCATTAGCAACATTTAAGGGTTACACAGTAAAGAAAGCATGGTGAGAAATTGTGAGAAAAGGGAATTACCTAAGTTGTTCTGGAGAATTCTTTTCCTGTTCTCTCATATTATTGCCTTAATTCTACACTGCTGTCACCACAGTTGTTTAAAGTTACTTCTCCATTCATGATTCCCAAGCATTACTAATGTCTGCTAAAATAAAATGTAGCTGTCTCTTCTGCTTTCCCATACTCACTCAGATGGTATTTAAGGAGCTTCAGTTGCAAAACACAAACTAATGATATATTTCAATTTACAAAGCAGACTTTTCATTTAAGCCGTGGAGCTTTTCTGTTTCTTGCTGCAGAGTTTCCTTTGTGCTTAAAGTGTTCCCATGGGGGGTGGGAATCAGTTCTCCAGATTTGCAGAAGCCCATCACAGAATACCCATTTTGCATCTTTGGAATTTTAATGAGTTTTGTAAATGACTTCAAATCCAGTGCATTAAATTCACTCCTGTCCCTTCTAATATGATCTTCTGGAGATAATGCTTTACAAGCCTCAGTGGGAAAAAATTAATCCTCTTGAATGTTAAGAAGTGCTAACATGATTAGGGAGGATACATTTAACCAACACCAATAATATTTGAGCATGATGCCAACGTGTGCACATCTCACCAATGAGATTACCTACTTTGGTTTGCTTCTTCTGGGTGGTTTTTATAAATAGTTAAGAATTTATTTTCATGCTGCTGCTTTTGGAGCTGTTCTTTCCCACTGCAGCAGCTTTTATTGACAAGGGTGGGTTTGCTGTGTTCCATCACAGCCAATATACCTGGCAGATCTTCCACACCTGCTGGGGAGGCTCAGGTGCAAAGAGCAGGAGTTTTCTGTGGCTTCTTTTGGTACATGGAGTAGATTTAAGCTTTCCTCTCTTCCAGTGCCTCCACAGAAATTAATCTACAACGAGTTGTTGGCAAAGAATCTGCCAGCATCAACACCATGGGTCTAAGGGGAATTTGCTGCCACGTAAATAATTTTGTGGTCTCTAAGTTTGACTTAATAATTGGTGCCTCTTATCTCTGGCAGTGTCCTGACTCTGCCATTAAGTTCAGTGATAGTCCTTGGTGACTTCAAGTGATTACAGGATATGCAGAGTTGGACAGAACCCACCAGGGTCATCGAGTCCAACTCAGCCCTGCATGAGACACTCCCAAAAATCCCAGCAGGTGCCTGAGAGCCTTATCCAAACACTCCTTGAACTCTGTCAGGCTGTGACCACATCCCTGGGGAAGATTAATTGTAATCAAGCTGGGGGCCAAGATGCTGTATCATTCTTTGCTGGCATTTTATCAAAGGTATTTTGCAAGGCTGAATTATTGTAGTCAAATTTTGGTCCATTTGTAATGAAGAACTGAAGCCAGTACTTATGAGTACATGGTGTCTCTAAACGTAATCTCAAATAATATGCTAGGCTGAGTTGTGGACAGTAAAGAACCTGAAGTGCTCAGAACTGTGTCATTAAATTGTTCCTGTGGTGGAAAATACCCCTTTGAGTCAGTTCTGACCCAGTGTCCCCAAATAAACTGGCCAGTACTGTTTCTGGAACTGTCATCCTTCAACTTCATGCCCTATTTGACTTTTCTTATTAAAAACCTGAAGTTAGAAGAGGAATGTTCCAAGTCTCAACACTAAGAAATAAACATTCCATTCATTCATTAGAAATAATTGCATTATCCTAGCAATTTCTATGAAATACCATATTTTCTTTCACTTTCTCCTAGAGCTATCATTATGTTGCTATCCTGGAGCTCTGTAGAGCTACTGCTCTGTTTCATGTTTCAA
The DNA here is from genome assembly GCA_025920805.1 of Petroica traversi. Lineage (NCBI taxonomy): Eukaryota > Metazoa > Chordata > Aves > Passeriformes > Petroicidae > Petroica > Petroica traversi. Next base: position 11,906,429 of record JAHLSL010000042.1, on the reverse strand, counting down.
ATAGTTCCTGTTAGTGTGGGATTTTAGTCCTCCATGAAAGAAAATGGCATTAAGAACATAATTACATGGTCCACATTTTTATTTATAGTTGGGGTTTTGTTTTGCTCTTATCTGTAGAGAAGAAAAGAACGGAGTAGAAACTGGAATTTGATTAAGATCCCCATTTCAGAATGTCAGAGGAGGTGCTCTGCTCTGGGGCTGAGAGGCAGCAGTGGGAGAAAGTAAATCCAGAAAATCAGCAGCCAGGTATTAGAAATAGGCAGCAGTATTTCATTCATTAATAGCTGAAGGACTATCAGAAATGTTTCTTAGTACCTCCAATCCAGCTATAAACATTCAGAACCTCATATTACAGAGAATTTCTTACTTTCAATGGCTCGTGCAGTGACATTTGGTAAAAATATTTCTTCCAACAGAAGATCTATGCAATTAAAATAATTTTCTTAACCCTAGGAGTGGGAGGCATTTTTCCCCTGGCTCTCTGCATCAGAGGCTCTTTCCAGCCATGCCCAGCACATCCTGCCTTCCTCAGGCTCTTCCTCCTGCCCATTTTCCTTCCCTGCTCACCCAAGCTGCCCCTGTTTCCCCAGAGCTGGAACAGAGCTGTCTGTTCTTCCTTGTCAGCAACCAGACAAAAAAAAAAACATCTTTGCCTTCTCATTTTTGGCCATTTCTATGAGGCAAGTGTGGGAATCTCCTCATACCCTCAGCTGGAAATGCCCACAGAAAAGGATTGTTCACATTTCTTTATTTTCAAAGAAAAATGGCATGGTGAAGATAACACCACACAGCTTGCATTCACACAAAGAAAATCTAGGAAACCAGGAGCAGAACTGATACTGGTACTTTTAGAGAAACTTCCCTAAAATGTGGGCTGGCAAAGGTGCAGGTGATGCAGTTGTGCTCCCCCAGGGGTGTTTCTGGCAGTGTTTGCACTGGGACCTGTCCATCTTGGAGCAGAAGTCATGGACACCTGGGCAGGGGCATTTCCACCAGAGGCTCTCCCAGAGTCACCTGTGGTGTCACCCCACTCCCTCAGGGTGTGGCTGCTGAGCTGGGACTCACAGAGGCAGGCACTTCTGAAAAATCTTTATTAAAGATGAGAAAGTTGTATAGTGATGAACAGTTGTCCCCTCAGGCATGAAAAATGACATTCTTTCCATGTCATATATTAACATAGTAGAGTTCTAATAAAATACAAATCAGTTAGGAATAGGAAATTTTACAGAGCTGACAGATAATATTAAATTTTTGAAAACCACGCAGAATTTAAAAGCAGGTTCAAATAAGATAGTTATCAAAATGACAGAAAACTTTGGCTTCAGAACTGGGATAAAGCCTGAGGATCAGAGCCCTGGGGTGCAGAAGGGTTGTGACCCCTCTCCTGTGCAAGCTTCAGCCACAGCACAGAGCTCTAGGGATTCCTGCTTTCTAATCCTCTCCCAGGAAATCAGCAGTGCCTTTTCTGCTCAGCTGCCCAAAGCAGAGGAGGAAAAAGGTGATAATGTCACTTCACTGCTGTGTCAGCTAAACAGTCATGGCTTGGTTCCAAGGAGCAAAATCACCTGAATTCACATTTCAGTCTCCACAGGGCAATGGAGAGCTTCAGACAAAAGGACACCAAACCTGTAGCTGTCAAATTTCAGTTTAAAATTGCATATTTGGTTGCTAAATTTTGAAAATATTCAACACATAATCTGATTTGCTATACAAACAATATTGCAAGTGGGATAAACTGTACTCTAAATTACAAATAGCCATTCTATAAACATCCTGTGTACTTCTTTGTTCAGAGTCTGCTTGTGTTCCTTGTGTTCTTCTGTGTCATCTATGAGGAATTACTCAACTTACTTGGTTTCTGTAAAGAAATTACTCTGCTATGATTTGCATTTAGTCATTCTAAATTACTCTATTACTTCAGAGTTTACCCTTGTCTTCCTTCTCTGCTCTTCTATTAGCTTGTTATCTTCCCCCACTTGATTTATGTCATTTATTTTTAATTTGTAATCTTATGGGAATGCATAATGTATTTTAAAGTTAAACAGTCCACTTCTGGTCTCTGTTAGAAATTAGAAGTAATAATTGCAACAATTTATATCCTTCTTCATGTGCAAATCTGTTTCCTGAGTTTGGTTGAGAAAGCAGTGGATGTGGGAACTCTCTAGAATTGCTACATTTTTAAGCATTTTAGACTTTCATATTTAATGTTTTGGGTAAGGATGAGAACAGTGTCACAGTTCTTAAATACTGGTTAAAGTCCCAAGCATTATCTGTATGTTGGCCATGTCCATAATGCTGTGACATCACTCATTTTTACTTGTCCATGAAATTGCTAATATAAATTAAAATGCATTCTATCAGTCAGGAACATTAACAGTTTGGAAAAGCTAACACAAACCCCAAACTTCCAGATAGGGCAGAAATATTTAAGGGTTTACATTAAAAGGTTTTTTTTTGTTTGGTTTTGAAGTTGGTCAGACTGGATTTCCATACTCATAACCCTTTTCTTTGGCCCTTCTAAAGGTAAATAGTTGAGAAATAAAAGTTTCTATGTAATTGGCTCTCACTGCTTCAAACACTCATTTTTACATTCTTTTATCTGGGTAGAGGCAAAAATTCTTGATCATTTGCCTGAGGTAAAGTGAAGTTTAACTTGAGACAAAACAAAGGTTTAGATTAAATCTGTGTAAATTCTTACTGATTTTTACTTCAAGCTTACTTTAAGCTCATAATGTATTTTTCAGACCTACCATAACCTGATCCAGAAACACTTGAAGTTTGGAGAAAAATTATTCTGTATCCCAGTATTGTGTCCTTTTAGAAGTTCTCCACTAACTTTCTTTTTGTGCTGCTCTACAAGCACTTTATTCTGTATTCAGGTTTGCTGTCCACAGGCCAAGATGAGATACCTGAGTTTACCTGTGTTTGCCTTTTTTCATCATTGTTTCTTTGGAATTGTTAACGAGGCAAAAATCACACTGGGGAGTATAAATAAATGTTAAAGAACCTTAGCTGAATTTTGCCTTGTTTGCATTATGGGAAAAGCAGAGGCCACAATTTACTCATTGTGCATAAAAAACCATAACATCCTATTGCTTAACTGTGAAGTTGTCCTCACACGTATCATTCATATGACTCTGAATGTCAGCATATCTTTAAATAAGTTCTGAAATATCTTGGAACAGAGAAGCTGAATTCATGGTGAACTGTTAGGGATTTTTTTTCAGTGATGGCATTTAACTATAATTGGAAAATTGTGCCTATCATGACTTGCTCTGAACCCAGGAAGGAAGGCAGCAGTGCTGAGAGGTGTCTGAAGGCATTGCAGGTTATCTGCAGCTTTCTTTCCCCTGAGATGCTGAAAGCATTTCTGTTCTTCAGGCCAAAGATAAATACTCTGAAGCACTTTTGGAGTCCTTGCTGTCCTTTACCTTCTGAGCTGTCTGTCCTTGTCATCAACTAGTCAAAAATAAATCTTTGCTGTCCCATTTTTGGCCATTTCTATGAGGCAAGTGGGTAAATCTCCTCATACCCTCAGCTGGAAATGCCCACAGAAAAGAATTGTTCACATTTCTTTATTTTCATAGAAAAACGGCACGGGGAAGATAACACCACAAGCAGAAAATCTAGGAAACCAGGAGCAGAACAGATACTGATACTTTTAGAGAAACTTCCCTGAAATGTGGGCTGGCAAAGGTGCAGGTGATGCAGTTGTGCCCGGGGCTGGATGTCCCCAGGAGGGCCTGTCCTGGCAGGGCTGGCAGAGGTGCAGGGGATGCAGTTGTGCCCGGGGCTGGATGGCCCCAGGAGGGCCTGTCCTGGCAGGGCTGCGTGTGCTGCTCCAGCTGCTGCAGAGGGACTGACGTCAATGAGATGATGTCCCTGAGCTGAAATGCTGCCACCAGCCATAGAGGCAATTAAGATGTCTTTGTTGCAGTAGGAATCTCATTATTAAATCTAGCTGTTCTGAAGCTGCAAACCCAACTCCAGGCTATCATTGCTATTTTTCCAAAGACGTTTCAGCCCAGACATCTGCCAGCCAGCTGTGCAGACTTTCTGTCTGTGCTAATTTGCAAAGTATTGTTGCTGGCCTTCAGCATTCAGAGCCATCTCCTTTTGGACTCCTGATGGTCAAAAACTGTCTTCTTGGAAATATTTTCTTCCTCTGGTTAAGTTGGTTATTTTTGTTTGGTTGCATTTGATTTATTAGCTTTGGCATGAGCTTATTTTGTTGGGCATATCTTGATTTTAAAAGGCATCTTATAAATACATAAATGCTGACTACAACAGCAAGAAACTGAGACTTCAGTGATGTTCCAGTATTGCCCCACTGAAGACAACATCCTGCAGGATTCTCCCTTGTCCACCAACTTTCTTTCCGTTTTAAAGTTCAGTCTCTTCCAGGTGCTTTTACATTTCATTCAGTGAAATGCTCTGGAGCTCACCTGGAGGGTTGGGTGAGCAGGGCTGCTGGCTGGGCAGGTGCTGGTGGTGCAGGGCTCTGCTTTCCCTGCTAACACTGCCCTCTCCTGGCTCTCCTCCTGGCCCCGAGGGCTCAGGACCCTCGGGTGCCAGATAGGAACAGGACAGGGATAACATTGGCTGTTTGTCCTGTTCTCACTCTCCCAGCACGTCCCACCCTTCTGAGGGATGCACTGTGCAATCTGTGTGCTGGCCCAGAGCTGAGGGCTCAGAGCATTCCCAGGACACTCCAGGATGAGGGGTTTGGGTTTGGGATCTCTGCAGCCCCAGGTCAGATATTCCCTGGATCCCCGTGCCCTGGCTGTGACACCCAGCACCACTCCTGGCTGCTTGTTCTGACTCTGAGTCCTGCCTGCTGACCAGCCCTTTCCTGGGCTTCTCCATCCATGGCAGGTTCCTGACTGCCCCTGTGCCAGGCTGGAGCCAGGCTGACCATCCCAGTGTGCCATTCCTGGGCCATTGGGGGTTCCTGCTGAGCCCCCTTGTCCCCAGAGCCCGCAGTGCTCCCCTCCCTCTCTTTCCCCAGCCCATGGCCCTGCTCAGAGGGATCAGGTTGCCTTTGCATTGTGATTCTTGGCAGGAGCCCCTCTCGGGTTGCCGTGGCTGCTCTGGAGTGCAGCAGCAGCAGGAACGACGCTCAGAAGAGCCCATTAAACCAACATTGAGCACGCAAAGCCCCACTCGTTTACTGTGTGTGCCCTGCTAGTGAAGGAGCACACTTGCCCTTTTCATTTCCTTTCTCACACTTTGTCCACAGAAGCCTGCCCCATAACTTCCTTAAAAAGCATTTTTATTTACTCCACAGTCCTTCTTAGGCTGGTTGTTTTTATGCAGTGTTTCTTGCAGACACAACCTACCGTGCTTTGCTTGATACCATCACTAAACACAGACATGCTGTTGTGTCTGGTTAGAATTTTAATTGTAGAAATCTAACCTTTGCCACTGCATTGTGCTCTTTAAGAGGTAAAATGATCCCTGCTGTGCTGATAGTTCTCTCCTTTTAAAAGCTGCACTGAGCAGTGTTACAGAAGTGCAAAACACAGACCAAGAAAGTTGTATACTGATGAACAGTTGTCCCTTCAGGCATGAAAAATGACATTCTTTCCATGTCATATATTAACATAGTGGAGTTCCAATAAAAATACAAATCAGTTAGGAATAAGAAATTTTGCAGAACGGACAGATAATATTAAATTTTTGAAAACCACACAGAATTTAAAAGAAGGTTCAAATAAGATAGTTGCTCACGGCAGCTCAAAATGACAAAGAACTTTGGCTTCAGAAGCTGGGAGTAAACTTCAGAATCCATCTGAAGTGTATATACCTGCTCCATGTCTGCTTGTCTTATAGGGAATATGCTTCATTAGAAGAAAATCCTATCACTGAAAAAAATAAAAGCTTTTTGATACAGAGGATAGGGCAGGGCTTGAAAGCTTACCCAGTCTATCTGTCCATATCATCTGGCCTGGTAAGGGATGCTGCTTAGGGTCCCTTGTTCCCTGGCATCCACTGTGAGTACAGTAATCCTGAAATGCTTGCACAAATTACAGCCTTCCTTGGGATTTTGCTCAGTTCACAGGCCAGCATGGGCTTTATCAATTGCTGGGCAGATAAACAGGTTACTGAAGGCAGATGTTTCCTGCTCTTTATTGAGACTCTAAATCTGGCAATGGCTGTAGGCTCGAAGCTAAAAGCTGTGTTTGCATATGCTGCAGTATGTTGTGTGACATGGTTTGGGACACCACTTGTTGGAGAAACTGTTTATAAACTGTGGACAGAGTGAATAATATAAAGTTTGAAATTCTGTGTCCTTACGAGGCAATTACAGTGCTCTGAAGAACGAATGACCCAACAGGAAATGCAGTGTTAGTAAACAAAAATCGTATATGTTCCACCACAATTGTGTGTAGTCATCTTCTCTGAGTTAGGAAAGGGAGTTTCTAAAAATCAGTAATTCCACAGGAAACATAGAATTCTGCTCAACTCTGGGTGTATTATGTGCCATTCCTATTGATTTCATACCAGGGATAATTCTGAAGTGTTAACCTATGAAATGTCCTGTTGTTTGTGAATAAAAGGCAAAGTATTTAAAGCAATTCTCCAGCAAGCTGCTGGAGTAGGTTTTTCTCATATTTATCACAGAACAATGCATTAGGGAGCAGGTAAGTCATGGGGACATGGCCTTTGCATGAAGGTAAGTCATGGGGACATGGCCTTTACTGGGAAGGTCCCAAATTTGGTCCTGCAGAATGAGAAAGTGAAATAAAGAGGATGGAGAGCATTCAGCTCGAGGTGGGGGAGTCACCAAGGGAAGATGCTGGGGCTGGAGGTGCCCAGCTCTGATAGCTCCTTCCTGAGGTGGTGTTGTGGCCAAGCCTGAGGGCAGGGCTGCCACGCAGGGAGCCCATTTCAGAGCCCATTTCAGAGCACATTTTGATGCCTTTTCCTGGTGTTATAAATGAAGCCAGACACGGTGAGAGGGGTTGGGGTCTTTCCCTCAGGATTTGAATCAGGATCCCGTTTGGTGCATCCACTTCCCCCAGGTGCCAGCGTGGCAAATGCACCCCCGTCAGTCACACACACCAGTTCTAGACTTTGCACAGCCCAGATCCAACAAGGGAGCCCAATGCTGGGGCTGGGCTGGGCTCAGCTCGACTTTCCAGAATCTGTCCTGCCAGGGGCCCTTGGCTTCCTGAGCCAGCAGAATGTTTGGTGTCCCTGGCTCTGCAGCTCTGGGCTCTTCAGCCTCAGGGCCTGCAGGGCACTCACAGAGCACTGAACTGAGTAAAAGGTTACAAGTGTGCTGCTGATACTTGTGGATACAGAGAACTGTGTAAAAGGGATAGAAAGAAAAGACAAAAATCATTCTGGCATCAATTTCAGAGCCCATCTCAGAGCCATCTCAGAGCCCATCTCAGAGCCATTTCAGAGCCATCTCAGAGCCCATCTCAGTGCCATCTCAGAGCCCATCTCAGAGCCATCTCAGAGCTATTTCAGAGCCATCTCAGAGCCCATCTCAGAGCCCATCTCAGAGCCATTTCAGAGCCATTTCAGAGCCATTTCAGGCAGTGACCTGTCTGTGTGTCCCTCCCAGCTGCAGGCAGAGCTGCAGAAGGGCGAGCGGGAGAGCGCGGAGCTGCAGGAGTTTGCCAACGCCGTCCTGCAGCAGATTGCTGACCACTGCCCCGACATCCTGGAGCAGGTTGTCAACGCCCTGGAGGAGTCCTCCTGACCTCGGCCACCAGCCCCAGCCAGCAGCTCACCAGTGGCCAAACCCAGGAGCCCACGGAGCCACGGGAGTGGAGAGCAATGGGAAAGACAGAACGTGGAGCAGAAACTTATGGTGCACCTTTTACCAAGGAAACAAAGGCAAAAAAAACCCCTCTAAAAACTACATGCTCTCTAGGTTCTTCCAGTCTATGATTAATCAGCCGTTTTTGTATTCATCTTCTCACTGCCTTTCTACTTCAGAACCCAGTTCCCCGTTGACTTTGTTGGTGGTGACTTTTGGATACAGCCAAGAGCTTTTCCAAGTCTACTGAGCAAAGAAGAGGGGAATCCACTGAACACGAGCAGCTCTAGTTCTCCTTGAGGTTGCAAAAGAGTAGCCCTTGCCTTTCATTCATAAACTGTTTTTTTCCTTCTTTCCTTTTTCCTATTTTTTATTTTGATGAAAGCTGAAAGCCTGAATTTCATAGTGCTAAAACCAAACCTGAGTGAGCTCTGATCATGGCTCGTGGCTGGCCAGCATCAGCTAGCTCAGGTCTTGCTGCCTGTCTCACTTTCTTATGTTCTTAAATAACAGAGTGAGGAAAGGAAAGTTTCCCTACTTGCTCCTGTTGTCAGTTCATCTAGAAGCTGGGAAGAAATGGTAGGCATTCTAGTACTTTCTGTTTACTTAACTTGGATTTTTATTGTTCACTGGTCTGACTCTGAAGTGCTACGTGCAGCATTTTTTGAGGTAACTGTTTTCATCTGTTGATTTTTGGGTTTTTAGATGAGGTTTCTCATCATAGGTCTGTGTCTCCTAAGTTCTTACTTCATGGAGAGCTCTCTCCCTTCGAGCAGGTGTGGTCAGCAGGTCAGTTCCCAGCTTTAACTTGTATAGTTTGTCCAGTTTTCCAGGCCATAGCTTTGTGAACACTAGCTGTCATCAGAATAGTCTTAGGCATTCTGTAAATGAGCAAATTGCATCAGTTAGCTGAAAAGTATAATTTTAAAGCTCAGTTAGGTAAATCAGTAGCACAGTTCTTACTATAATTATAATTTAATTTATTTTGGTTTAGCTGACATTGTCGAGGAATGAGTTTGAGTAGATAGGTGTAAAACCACAGCTTTACTTCAACCAGTGCAATTCTTCTGTGTCTGTGAGAGGCCTTAGTTTAACTCCCATCCACCTTGGACACTCGTTCCAGCTCCTGCTGATATGACCTGAAATACCAGGCCAGTTTATCATTGTGGTAGCCAGTCAGAAATCCCATTTTATGAGTAGGACTGGGGTGTTCATTCTTGGGCTGTGCAAGAATGGGGAGACTCGTTTTTCCCTGGCTCCCAGTGGTTCTGTGTGTCTGGGGCATCTGCAGGACAGAGCCCTGCAACACCTCCCCACGTGCTCCTCAGAGGAGCTGTTCCCTTTGGCTGCCTCTTCAGAGAGCAGGGGGAGGCCAAAGGAGACCAAATATCATCACAGCAGTGCAAGCAATCTTGCTTTGAAAGTCACTAGCTGATTATGAATCCTCTCAGTAAACCCCACATTCAGTTTAATTTATGTGGCTCACTACATTTGGAGCTTTATCTCTAAGCTCTTGTGCTAAGGAAAGTGTTCCAGGCCCTTTCAAGAAAACTGCGTTTCTTACATCTTTCAGATCCACAGCACAGCTCCCCTGCAGGCCTTTCACACCTTCTTTTTATCTTTGGAGGTGACCAATTGCTTCCAACAGAAAGATCAGCAAAACTTTGAGTAAGGGAAGATGTACCCTGCAGTTTTTTCCAAACAAGCACTGAAAATTGGGCAAACCTGAAACCTTAAGTATTTGTAGACTCTGTTGAAAACTGGCTGATTTGGAATAAATCACATCCCCATTGATTCTACTGTAGTAATTCAGCAGAAGAACTGCATTCATAGCCAGGGTGTCCAGGAAGAAATAAGTCTTTAAAAAAGAGGCAATTCACACCTTTTCCAACTTTGGAATTGCCAGTGCTTTGCAAATCAGGAGAAACAGCTTTAGTTCTTCCTGTAATAGCAGCCTGTGTCTGAAGCCTTTTTTTTTTCGTTTTTTGTGTTGTGTCTGAGGAGAGTAATGGGGACCTGAGTGTGGCAGGGGATGCAGGAAGGCCAGCAGACAGTGACTGTACTCACTGCTGGCCCTGCCTCACCCCAGAACCTCCCCTCTGCTCCCATTCTTTGAGTCAGCACCTTTCCATAGGAGCTGCTGTTTTGAAATCTTTCCCTCTTGCTTTTTCTTCATCGCCCCTAATTACTCAGCCGAGGAATTTAATGCCGCCTGTAAAAGCATCAGAGCCATTAGCCCAGCCACCACCACCCCTCCTGACTCTCTCATTAACTTATATGGTCAAACCTCCAGCTGCCCTGCTTCCCTGCTGTAAAACAATCCTTCCTCTGTGAGAAGCTGTGGAATTTCCCTTATCGATGGTTCAAATGACTCCTGCTTGTAAACCTCTTACTGAGATGTTCCTTGATAGCGTTAGTGCTGGAGGGAGGCAGGGCAGGGGGAGGGGATGGGAGCCAGGGGGATCACTTGGGGCTGTTATTTCAATTCCCTGGCTTTAAACACATCCCAGGGAAGTGCTGCTGCTTTTCAGCATCCCGAACTCAGCTCGTGGCTGCATTTCTGTCGTTCAAAGTGCCCCAGCCAAAGGCCTGGTGCAGTCAGGGCAGCGTGTGCAGGGCTGTGTCAGCAGCCAGGTGAAGCTCACTGTTTACACATCTCCCAGCCCCTTCCCAGGGAGGATTTGTCAAGCCTGGCTGCTTTTCACGCTGGCCATTTGGTCCTTTATCTGCAGCCACACACCTGCTGTTCCTTCCATCTGGACTGCTGGGCCCTGGCGATTTTCCTCCTTAACCACTGTTATCTCCCAGGTCTTGTGGGCTTCCCCTCTTAAAGACTGATCTCAGACCTCTATAAAGTGCTTTCAGAGAGGGAGCAGATCTCATTTAGGAACAGCCTTGATCCAACTTGATCTCCACTGAGCTGTTTCAGGTAATCTCTCTGATCCTGTGGTGACAGAGATCCTGTGGTGAATGGCTCGGGGAGCTTTGTGCTTTGGGAGGTTCTGCTGGCCACGGTTAAATGCTGAACGTGACCACTGAAAGCTTTCTTTTCACTCTCTGGAGTGCCACACCATTGGCCTTAAGGCAACAAAGGGATTTTATTCTCACAACCCATCATGGAATTGCTATGGGGCACATGGCAGGAGAGCCACGTGTGGCACACCCTGCAGTGCTCATCCAGTTGCCTGACCCACCACTGCTCTTTTAAGGTCTTATTCCCAAGTGTCAGCAGCCAGGCAGAGACAGTTTCCTACCACACTGGTCCTGCAGTGCAGCAGCTCTAGAGACCAGGGGCCTTTCCCAGGACCCTGGGGAAACCTGCTTTTTCTTCTCCTGTGGAATGGAGTTCCATTTGCTACAGGAGCTGTGAAAGTTTTAATCTCTTTAATATTACTTTTTTCCCTTCCGAGCTGTCGTTTGTAGGAAAGCTGAGAGATGCAAGGGCTCGAGGAGCTGTTTGTAAGAAATTAAATAGGTCATTTTGGCAGGGTTTGGGCTAAAAAATAACTGAACCTGAAGCCCACGAACATTGTAAAAGCTGACACTGCAACCACATTGCTCGTGATACCCACGAGTCCATGTTTTCCTCTGAATCCAGCCTCGTGTGAAACACTAAAAGGACACAACTCTAGAATTGCAGAGTGAGGACATGAGCACTGTTTGCCATTGGAAGAAGAATTACCTGGCGTGCTCCCAGATGAAGCTCTGAGTATTCTCTCATTTTGACTGCCTTTAACCAGCTTTCACTGCAGAAATGCCAAACCCTCTTCGGAGCACCCAGTTTTTGCCAAGTCCTGGGGATGGAAGGTGAAGGTCCCATGTGATGCACAGAACCCTGGGTGCTGCTGCACAGCTGGAATATCCTTCTCTAGAAAACGTCCTGGTGCTTTGGGGCTCCAAAATTTGCACAAGGGAGCATAAATGTCATAAATCTTGTGGAGATAACCCTGGTTTTTGAACCAAAGGGGCGCCTCTTTTCCTTTGCCCTGCGATTCCCACCCGTTCTGCTGCTCGAGCTCAATTAGTTGGGAAATTTCTACGTCTGGTGAGGGTTGCCAGGGCTGAGTCCCCACTCCTGTACTGATTGCCAATTGCTGCCACTGCAGGGCTCTTCACAAAGGATGTAGAGTCATGCACTGATTCCGTTTTAAAGCAAAAAATTCACTACGTAACAGGAACATCCCGCAAACGACTCCAAGGAAATGCAAAAGGGAAGGAGCACAAGCAAGGCACCTGATGTGGAAAGGAAGCCTCTCCCCAGCTCAGCCAGGGGCCTGGAGAGGCTGTGGAAAGCTTTGGAAAACCAACACTGCCCCAGCAGAGCCAGCGGGGTGGGAGGGTCAGGCACGGGGCATGGGGGGCTCGTGCCTGCAGGGCCAACTCTGCTGACCCCTCTCATCAGCCTGCTGAGCAAAAGGAGGGTCAGGGGGGTTTTTTAAACAAAATGATGTTTTTAATTTTTTTTCCCACGTAAATGGAAGGAACCTTACGCAACAGCAGATCCTTCTGAACAAAATGGCTGTGTCCGCTGACTGTTTTTAAAATGAGAAAAAAAAAAAAAAAGAGAGAAAAACTGTTTCAAAACTTTTTAGTGTCAAAAGCATAAACTCAGAAATCCTGACTTTTTTCCAGTGTGTGTGGTGAGTGCTGTAACCCTGTCATCAGTATCTCCCCTGACTTTTTCAGGGGTGTTTTTTTCCTGTTTTGTTTTCTGCTTGTCGATATTGTCTGTGTGGTCCTAAGGCTGGGGCAGTTACCAACAATGTGTGTCTGTTGTCGGGTTGAAAACAAAGATAGTAGTAGAACTGAAGAAGATGTGTTTAAAAAAAAATATATAAAAAAATAAATTTCATTAAAAGGAATTCAAGTAAAGAAGCAACAAAGCCATGACTCCTCCTCTCGGGGTTGTACGGAAAAGGATTTGTGGGCTTATAATCATAACTAGTTGCCTTTCACAGGCTTTTGAGGTCCAAGGCAGCTTGGCCTCTTAGGAAATGTTACAAACCCTGGATAGATTCCTGCTTTCCCAGGTTTATACTGTACACGTGTAAGACAGAAATGGGCAGAATGAATCAGTATTTTGGAAATCAGTCTTTTCTGGCTGCAGTTATCAACACCAGGTGTCCCCTAAGATGGGAACCACTGATGTAAATGGGCCAAATTCTGTTTTCTCCATCACACCCCTTGATGCCAGGGACAGGAGCAGGATCAGCTGGTGCAGGTGGTTGTGTGTGGGTTCATTATCAAAGTTGTTTCCTTGCCTCTGGTGTTGGTCACACACCTGAGCAGGTGATGGGGCAGGAAAGGACCAGCAGCCACTTTCTGCTCTGGCTGCATCCAAGGCTTGCATTGCTTAAAAGGAACAACATGAGGCTAAACTGGTGTGTAAGGTTAACTAAAGAGCCTGACAAAACACTTTGCCTATGAGTGTAGGCAAAGAATTTCGTTAAGTGAATGTATTTTTACTATCAAACTCAACCATATGCTATTTATCCCCATTCTGCACTCAGTTCAGATCTTGAAAATCAAGTCAATTTGGTTTGCTTTTAAGTAGATATTCCCTTTTGGTTCTTGGTGCTTTGGTAGGACTTTTTGTTCAAAACATTGGTTTCTTTCACTTGGAAACTGGCAAAAAATTGATTTATCGGTCATGTATACTCTTACTTGTTATAAAATGCTGTTATCTTTAAGACCAAATTCGAAGCCAAATTTTAAAAGCAAACCTTGTTCCTTTTATGTGCCCCATCTTCCCAGCTGTCTGTGGGCAAGGCCAAGTCCTCCCTCCCTCCCTGGCCAGGGGTGGCTGCGTTTGGCCCTCGTTACACACTCATTTCAGTATAACTGGGGAGCTTTGCTGAAAATGCCTTCATTTGTTCACATGCTGGAGGGGGACAAATCCAATGGGACCACAAATGGGAATAATTTCTGTGCTAGCCCAACATGCTGCTCCAAGCCCACTAAAACAGGATATTGCCCTTTCCTTCCAAGGCAGGGAATGAGGAGAGCTGCACAGCGAGTGCAAATCACCTGGAGTTAAACCCTGTGGGATGCTCCATCCATCCCCCAACACAGAGCCCTCATTTGCTTTGGAAGAGACGTGTTGCACTTTAGTGGAGGGGGAATCAGGCTTTAGGATGGGATCTGGAGTACTTGAATTCCTTTTGGGAGTGACAGCAGCGGGAGACTTTGGTGTCCGTGGTGCGAGCGCTGCCTTCAACTTGTATGTGTTTTATTGCTGGAGTCATGTTACTGACAGAATAATGAAACTGCAAAGAAAATGTGTTATATTCAACTTTGCCTTGATAATATAAACACTTTGTTCTTTTTTTTTTTTTTCTTCTTCTTTTTTTATTCACAGACTAAGTTCATCAGGAAATTATAAAATTATTTAAAAATTCTGTGCCGTGTTTTTATTTCAGTGTGTGTTGCTCAGTGCTCTGTGCAGCAGGTAGGAGGCTCAGTGGCTGCAGGGCTGTTCTGGCACCAGGCTGAGGTCCCAGTTGTTGCCCAGTGGGACAATCCTGTGTTTGGCTAAGGGATAATGCTCAGGGGTACAACTGGGGCTGCCTGCAGGGTGAGGGTGAGGGCTGGCAGTCACAGCAGTGTCCCAGATAGCCCTGGCCCTGCCAGGTCAGGTGAGTGCAGATGGAACAGCTGCTGCTACCGCCAGCTGCTCCATTTGTCTCTCCTGCTTTCCAAATCTGTGACACTTAAACATTGCTGAGGAGTGACTGAATTCCAGCTGTGCCTCCCTGGTGAGTCAGTGCAGGGATCACATCTTCCCAAAGTGTGCCTGGAGAGCCTTGCTGGGAAAGGCCAGCAGCCTGTCCCTCTGAGGTGTCCTGTGAAACCTGGATGTGGGTGCTGGCCCCAGGGGCAGAGCTCACTGGTGGCTCTGTGGTGTGGGATGAGCTGTGCTCCCTGCAGCCCTGGGGAAGTGCTGTCCAGGCTCCAGATGTGTTTTAGTGCCATGGGAAATTGCCTGAGTAATGTCACTATTAAAATGGCATTTTTCTCCCGTTTTTGACTGATTTGAAGAGAATAGCATTGCAACACTGGGTCCCACTGGTAGAACAATGTCCATGCTAAACACACTCCACCAGATTCTCTGCAGCTATCCTGAGGCCCTGACAGCACAGACCTCCCTGAGCTGAGACACTTTCTAACCAGTTTCTCTCCATTTCTTTCTCCTTTTGTCTGTCTGCAGAGATAATTTCTGTGCTAGCTCAACATGCTGCTCCAAGCCCACTAAAACAGGATATTGCCCTTTCCTTCCAAGGCAAGGAATGAGGAGAGCTGCACAGAGATTTCTCAAATCCTCTGTGGAGTTAAACAAATCCTGTGGGATGCTCCATCCACTCCACCAACACAGGTCCCTAATTTGCTCTGGAAGAGACGTGTTGCACTTTAGTGGAGGGGGAGACAGATTTTTTCTGGGCTTTCTGGCCTTGTCGCTTCTGCTTTCCCTCAATTCATCATTTCATGGGGCTCTTAAGGACTTTTTTCAGTGCAAGTGACTTCATGTGGAACAGGAACGGGCGTCCTGTCCTGATCTCAGTGCCTGGACGTTCCCTTCCCTTGCCTGGTTGGATTTCAATCACTTGGGCTCCAATCAGGCACGCAGAGCAGTGTGTGGAAAAGGATGTGTGGGGATTAAGGATCCCAGGAGCTTTGAGAGGAAGAGTCCATCAGCCCCTTGGTTCCCAGTCTGGTTTATGTCCTTGGCTGAGAAGGGGATTCGTGATTCCTGTCAGGCCAGGGTGTGCCTGGCTCCTGCAGCACAGTCCAGATCAGCTGAGTGAAACCACATGCCCCATGAACAGAACCATCAGTCTGATCATGGCACAGACACCACTCTGAGGGACTTGTCCTTGCTAGAGAAGAGTCGTGCAGGGCTGGAGGCAGCAGGACAGCATCTGCAGGGACAGCACATCTGCATGGACAGCAGCTCTGCAGGGACAGCAGCTCTGCA
>JAHLSL010000042.1:11864653-11877271 GCA_025920805.1 Petroica traversi | reverse complement strand
GAGCGGGGCCACCCTCCGGTCCCACGGATGTCCCGGGGTGCGAGGGATGCTCCTCCGGGGTGGCAGACGCTGTGCCGGGAAACAGATATTCCTCAGGCATGACAGACATGAGTTCAGCAAAACAGATGTTACTCCATGAGACGGACCTTGCTGTGAGCACGGGGATTTTACTGTCGGCTCGGGATCCTTTCCCCGAGTGTGAGCACAGCCCTTTCCCGTGTCCTTCCCACCGTGTGGGGCTGCGTGTGCCAGCAGGGGCCATGGGAAGGGGTCCCTGTGCCCCTGGAAGCTCAGAGCAGAAATAAAATCCTGCCTGGTTTCACAGTGCCAGGGCATGAGCATCCCAGTTGAGTCCGTGACAGACAGGCTCTTTTGTGAAACTTGCTTTTCCTTTTGGGAATTGTGGTGCAATACTTCCCTTAGTGGTACGGACAGAGCAACTTCCCCAGACGTATTTTTGTGTGCTCTGAGACACTTTTTTTGTCCCGTGTTTTTGATAATTTCCCTCTGCCAACAGGTGAGTGTCCCTGTAGTGCTCTCCATCCAACTTTGACCCGCCTGATAATGCATTCCTGGGTGAGCCACAGCGTGTGAGCATCACCAGCCTTGCCCTGCTGCTTGCACTCACCTGGCCACCCTTGGGGCCAGGGGTTTCTTTTGAGGCAGAGCTGTTTCTTACACGTGTGCTGCCACTTTTTACTTCACTTTTTTCATAGCCAAAGCCTTGGGGGTGTGTGCGTCGTGTTCCTGCACTTTTCCATGAAATCTGCTCTGCTCCACACCCCCTGCATGAGGACTGTGCTTCTTTCTCTGCCCAGGTGTGAGGGCTCTTTCTTGGTGCCTTTGATGAGGGTTTTGTGTCCACCCCACCAGGCACACACAGGTGTCTCTCTTTACACTCATCTGTGTCCATCTGTCTCTCTGGAGCCTGCCCATCTTAAATGCCTCCCCACCTTCCCCACATCAGCAGCTCTCAGCTGGGAGCCTTTCTTCCACATTTCACAGCCCTTCTTCCACATTTGCTGGGGTGAAGGCCCCCCTTTTTCTGGTGGTGGCAGTTTCATCTGTATCTGCCTGGCCTCTGCCACACAGGTGCAGCTGTAAATGGGGAACCAAGCTGGGGACCTGCTCTTCTCCCCAAAATAGAAAGAATTGGCTTTCTCAAAGAGAGAGAGACAGACTCCTCTTAAATCAGTGTCCTGAGCACAGACACCTGGGCTGGGCTCTGCAGTAATTCAGGTGGGATGTTTTCCACCCCGAACATCCAAGCTGTGGGTGAGTTGTGTGTGCAGAGTTTTTACCTCCTTTAAATAAATTAGCTGAGTCTGTGGGGAGAGAAGCAGAGGATGAGCTGCTGGAGGGGGTTAGGAGGCAGAGCTGGTCCCATTCCCCTGGGTTTGCTCTGCTCTCTCACATTTCTGTGCCCAGGAGTGTCTGAAACAGATTCCTTCCCTTTGGAAAGGAGTCCCTGCCAGGCTCCTTCAGTGTTAGCACTCCTTTCCTTGTCTCTGGTGCATGGACACTGAAAATGCCCTTCCACATGTGACTGATCTCTGCTTAGGACAGCTGAAAGTGGAGTTGTGGCTCCCTGCAGGCTCCCAGCCCTGAGAAGTCTTCTTTCTCAGCCCTTTCCTTCCCAATCTGCCAAAATTCATTACATCAGTTGAAAAAAAAAAAGAAATTTGGAAAGAGCTGTGTCTAGAAAGTTTGGGGTCCTATGTTTTAAAGAAAAATGATCATTCTTGTATAGCAAAGTCTCCAGGAGCTTGTTCTTTTAGGAAGAGTGCAATTTAAAGTTACCTTTAAGCAATTTGTCCCTTTCTCCAGCCCACTAGGCCCCTCTGTTTCTGGACTGCTTCACATCTTGAGTCTTTTGTCCTGAAGTTGTTGGGTTTGGGTTTCAAGGCGCACAGGGAAACCAGCTCTTTGCTGAAAACTGCATGATTGCTCATTTAAATGAATATAAATTGTTCCTATTCATAAGATTTTTTTTTTTTCTAGCAGCTGATCAAAGTTCGGGTGAAAAACCATTTCATCATTTCCAAATAAATTGGACACACACACACACACACTCTGAGCATTTCAGAGAGGCTGTTAAACACAGAACTTGTAAAATCAAGATGTGCACAGCCAAGGCACGTTATGTAAGACAGGGCAGTCTGTGATTTGATTCCACTCTTGCACAGAAATGGAGCTTTGCTTCCTGGGAGAAGGAACACAGACTTTATTAAAACTGAAGGCAGCACAGAGGGGGCTCAGGGGAATTCCTCCTGAGCTAAAAAACCCCTTTTCTGATGGGAGATTTAAGGAATGAGGACCTGGGTAGCATTTCAGAAAGAGCATTAGGATGTAGCAGGGTGTGATACCTGACTGCTTTCAGCAGCTCTGAAGTGGCTGCTGCTTGGAGAGCTTTCAGATTGAAGAGCAGAACTTGGGGCAAGCGGCTGGGCATTCAGCTCTGTGAGAAACAGGCAGTGTTGTTAACAGCAGGGTGATTTCCCTTCAGAACCAACACCAAAGGCAGTGTTTGCTCCTCCAGCTCTTCAGACCTTCCAGTGAGGGCGGGGTGTCCCTTTGGAAGGGATGCTTTACTGAGGGGCAAGTGCTTGGGGACACCTGGGTCCTCAAGGTGTCACAGGGGACACCTGGCTTGGCCCAGATGGACAGAATTACAGACAAGACCTGACCCTGGGATCCACCCCCCAGTTCCAAACCTTGTTTTAGGACTTGATAAAGCTCCTGCAGGCCTTGCCCTGCTCTGGGAGAGGGGGAGCTGTGGGGTCCCTGGGGCACAGGATCCATGGGGTAGATATTCCTTGGCTCAGAGGGTCCCTGGGGCAGATAATTAATTCCCTGGGGCAGATAATTCCTTGGGGCAGATAATTCCATGGGGCAGAGGATAAACACTCTGGGGCCCAGCAGCTCCCAGAGAGGGGATGCTCTCCCTGCCCTGTACTGCCCAGCTGCTGGCAGCCCCTGGAGATGGCTGTGGTGTGCTGGTTGTGCCTGTGGGGATCCTTCCCTGTCCCTGGAGCTGTAAAACAGCTTTCAGGGCTTGCCTCAGGGATGCAGGATGTGTCCCCTCCCGCTCATGGGGTCTGGGTGGCTGAAGCTCTGGAGGTTGGCTGAGTTTGCAGGACTGACTCCTTGTTTTTGCTTCTTTTACTCTTTTTCCCCTCAGAAAGGGAGCTCCAAAGGGCTCTGACACCCAGATGGCCACGCTGGTGCTGTGACCCTATTGCTGATGGCTTTCCCGAGTCCATCTCCTTTGCAAGCTCCCCTTGTTTCACACTTGCACCTTCCCTCGGGCTGCAGTGCCCTCCCTGCTCCTCTCAGCAGCTTCCTGGGGCTGCTGCCAGGCAGGAGGATGCAGGAGCAGATGCTGGGCTGAAAATACCCAGGCATTTGTGTGCTCCCAGCCCCCTGGCCCCATCCTGAGGTGCCTGAGCCCCCAGCAGCTCTTTGAAGGGCTGTCCCAGGGGCTGGCGGTGGCAGACTGAGGGCTGTGTGAACCCATCTCTTCCCCTTGCAATGTTTACCTGGCTAAATTTAACTGGCCAGCCGGCTGCATCCCTGCTAAGCTGACCTGTTCTCCTGTGGCTGGGCTGTGGCTCTGGCTGCTGCTGTGTTTCCTGCCTGCCCTGGGCTGGTGGTTTGCTGCTCTCTGCCTCTCCTCGGCGGATGCCGCCTCTTTCAAGGGCCCGGGCGAGCCGGTTCTCTCTCCTGGAGGTTTTATTTTTAAACCTGGTTGCGCAGCCCTCAGCACTGGAGGGTCCCTTGTGCTCTCCTCTCGGAGTGTTTATTCTGCAGCGGCTGCAGGAAGTCTCCCCTTGTCCCTCTGCAGCCCACATGGTTTTCCTGCAGGCTGTGGTTGCTCCCAGGCACGCTGAGCTTTCCCTGGCCAGCTCTGAAGGGACAGAGCCTCTTTCTGCTCCCTCAGGGATCCAGCAGTGGGGAAACAGGAGGTGCTGCCCTGCAAAGGACAGCAAAATCTTCCTTATTTCACTTTGTCCAGAGCTGGGCTTCCCCAGGCTCTGAGTTTGAGCTGGAGGGGCTGGAGAGAGGACAGGCAGGGGAGAGGGACTGTTCTGTTTCTGTCAAGCTGGACACAATTTCTTTACAATTTCCCAGTTTGGGGCAGCAAGTACAGCCCAGCCTGGCAGCCTTCTCCATGTCAATAAAGCCTGGGGTCAGACCTGTCCTGCCTGAGGCTGCAGGAGAGCCCTGAGTGATGTCCCTGGCCAGGCCTGAGCTCATGCTGTGGTGAGCCACATGAGAGACAGGGCTGCAGCCCTGGCCTGCTCTGCCCCCTTTCAGCTCACCCGGTGGCCCTGGCTTTAATACCCTCATATTCAGAGCAAAGCCAGGCTTTTCAAGGCTGGGATTTGGGGCACAGACCAGGCTTGTCAAGGCTGGGGATTTGGGGCACAAGCCAGGCTTGTCAAGGCTGGGATTTGGGGCACAGACCAGGCTTGTCAAGGCTGGGATTTGGGGCACAGACCAGGCTTGTCAAGGCTGGGATTTGGAGCACAGACCAGGCTTTTCATGGCTGGGATTTGGGGCTTGTCAAGGCTGGGATTTGGGGCACAGGCCAGGCTTTTCATGCCTGGTTGTTTGGGGCATCCAGCTCTAAATGTGGTCAAAGGTCCCAGTTTTTTTCCCCCCAAGGTTCAGCTGTTTCAGATCTTTGGGCATTCTTGAGTAGTCCAGGCTTGATCACTCAGAGTGACCAGTCCATTTTGCAGAGCTTTATCTCTGGAGCAGAACAGAATGAGATGAATTAATACACATAATTAATGTAGCAGGGATCAGTCTGTGGGCAGAGAGCTCAGGGCTGCAGGGGTGGGCAAAGAGCTCTTGGTTTGGATTTATTCCTGGTTTGAAGCAGCCCATGGGAAGGGCTCAGAGGATTTGATAGTTTTTTGTCTTGGGGGAAGAAAAGCAGAGCAACGTTGTGTCTTCATATGTAGAGGGATTTGTGAAGTTTAAATCTTGGTTAATTTGAGGGAAAACGTATTTTCTGTAAACTCTCCCATCTCTATTGGAGGTGAGGGGCACCAGAGTGATTGGGTGAGTGCTTTGGGTCCATCATTAAGAGCAGAGGGTTAACAAAAGTCACAGGAACACCAATATTTCAGTGGCCTCTCTAAATTTATCTCCCTTTTCCAGTGGTTCTGTATTTAGCTTTTTGGCTGGTTTGGTTTCATTGTCTAACTGAGTCCTGAAGCATTGCAGCACCTCTGTTATGGACACATTGGAGCTGTAAAGCAAATTAAATGAGAATCTCCCTTGCTTAGCTGGAAAACCTTCCTGAGCTTTGCTATGTATCACAGAGTGTCAGGAGAGACACATGAGCCCAAGCATGTCTTCATTAATGGAACATTTCTCAGAAAAAATCATTTTGTGACTGTCGGGTTCATTACTCCCTGAGTGCTCCTGAGCACTTCGAAATTGTCTCCAATCATAAAAAATTGATGCTGCACAAAGGAAAATTAACTTCCTTTTCTTCCCCCCC
Source organism: Petroica traversi (assembly GCA_025920805.1). NCBI lineage: Eukaryota > Metazoa > Chordata > Aves > Passeriformes > Petroicidae > Petroica > Petroica traversi. The sequence goes on along the minus strand of JAHLSL010000042.1, from coordinate 11,871,756 downwards.
TCCTCTGTTTTTACAGCTCCAACAATTCTACAGGTTCCTTTATGCTATTCCGTGGCCCAGATTTGTTAATAATTACTGTAAATACTGGTGCTGGCAGCACGTCAGGGTTTTGTTTAGTAAATATTTTGCCATTGTCATTTCTGTGTCACAGCTGGGGAGGTCTGTAGTGTCCTGTGGCTGTCACCAGTGTCAGTTCTGCCCAGTTCTGCATCTCTGAAGCTTTGCAGCCTCACACTGAGATGAGGCAGATTTTCATGGGGTGGCCCCATTACTCTGCACTCTGCAGTGTGAGGTTTTAGATCTCAATGCCAGCTCCTGCTCCCCTGAGTTCTGTGCACAAACCAGGTTTCTCAGCAGCACCTGCAGCTTTATGGGTGGCTGCAGCTGTGGTTCCACCTGTGGAGGTGTCCCAGCCTGGGCTGCAGGTAGAGTGCAGTGAGTGCTCCTGTGAATTATGACCAATTACCTGTCCCAATTTCATTTCTGTTTTTATAACTATTCCCCATTTCCACCTATTCAGAACTTGCTGTTTGGGAGTTTTGCCAGCGCTCGAAAGGAACTTCCAATGATTTTTTTTTTATGAATGGCAAGGAGGTTTTCAGCTGGGTGAGCTCAGTTAGGCAGCCCTGGCTTTGTTCAGCTTTCACTGGGGCTGCACAGGCTCTCTCAGCATCTCTGCTGTTTCCCAAGGAGCCTGCTGAAGGCTCAAAAGCTCCTCCAGAGCACCTGAGAACTTGTAAAGGTCTGTGTTTCTGCAGTTGCACCCCTGGGCAGGTAACAACCCAAACTTTTATCCACAAGACACGTAAAACATATTTCTCTTCCAAGAAGATGGTGCCAGTTAGGTCAGGAACAATTTTCTGTCTGAGTTGGGCTGTCTGAGCCATGGCCATGAAAGAAGGGGAGCCACAGCATTTTCTGTGGGCACAGCTGTGACCATGGAGGCACAGCTGGCACTGGGCTCTTGGAAGGAGTGTGTATTTATTTTTTCCTTCTCTCTCTCTCTCTCTCTTTATTTTTTTTTTCATTTCCTGAACTAAAAAAAGTTTTGTGGAGTAACCCTGATAGTCTGGACCAGGTCCTTCTTCTAGAGGCCAGGTTAGGCTTTCAAGTCAAGCATAAAACCAAGCTGGAAGCATTAGGAAGAGCAGTTAAGTTTAGACAGAGTTAGTTTGTGATACTTTAGCTTAAGGCTGAACCAGGGAATGTCTTTTAAACACATCAGAGAAAAATTCTGTCAGTTTATTGCTGCTTTTGGTAAACCTGGGTGAGATCTGACTTGGCAAACCTGGTGCTTCCTGCAGCCCATGCCCAGCGGGGCAGATGGAATTGTCCAGCACAGGATGCCCCTGAGCAGCCATGGAAAGGATTTTCTGTTACCTCTACCAATTCTGCACCTCCCTGAGGCCACAAAAGGAGCTTTATCCTCTTACTTCCCAGTAACTGATTGTTCCTCGTGCTAAAAGAGGTGCTGATCTTCACAGAGCCCCAGAGCTTTGTCCCCAGGCAGGGGAGGGTTTTCCAGCAGAGCAGGAGGATGTGTGTGCTGGGAGCTGGGACAAGGACAGGGTCAGCCCTGTGGCTCTGTGACACCTTGGGACAGGGACTGCCAGGGGTGGTCCCAGCTCCCTAAACTCCAGAGGAGCACCTACTCCCAAGCTGGGGATTTCACACCCATAGCCCATCAGCTGGCAGTGCTGGTGTGGTGTTAAAAGCTCCAGAGCTGCTTGGACATGAGCTGATCTCCGTTTGGTTTCAGGGAAATGCTGCTGCTCTGCCAAAGCTTGTGTCTCCACCTAAATACTCCTCACCTTTCCCTTCAGCTCCTCTGCCCACACGTCCAGATACCTCTGGCTTCTCATTCCAGCATCCCCACGCCAAATTCAGGGCCTCACACCAAATTCCTGGCCTGCTGCTGTCCCCCTTGCCTTTCTCTTGCCGTACCTGGGTGGATCTGATGAGTTTCTGATGAGTGGAATCAGCTGGGACTTGCCCTGTAAATCGTGGTGCTGTGCCCTTGTCCCGGGGCTTGGAGCAGCAGGTTTTGGGGAAATGCTGCTTTCTGTCTCTGTCCCTGCTCCCACAGGGACTTTGGTGTTTCTGAGCAGGGCAGAGGTTGCTGCAGGTGCTTCTACATCTAAAGGTGTCTCCAGAATTCTTGTTTATTATTAAATGTTGGAGTTGATTTTGTTTGTAGAGTTTGTTTCTGCAAAGGAATAATGTTAAATAAGTAATGAGTTCAGTGTTTCCAGAGCCCACTTGCCTTTTCCTCTCCTGGTTTTTGTAACACCAGCCTTTGGGCAGAGATGAGTGAGCCTGGATGCTGATGAAGTGGAGATGCTCTGGAGAGCATCCAGGAGTGTCTGCAGACCCCACTCCTCCTCTATGTGCAAAATGGGTTTTGTTTGTGACTCCTCTGACACCGTGGGCCATTTCCCTAAATTCAAATAGCTAATTACTCTGTAGTAGTTGAGGTTCCTAAGAAAGTCTGGGTGCAGGTGTATTCCTGGACTTCTGTAAGGAATCTCCTGTATGGAAAACCCCACTGCAGACACCTGTGTGCTTGGAGCAAATGCCCAGCCCTCAGGCAGCACAACAAACACTCACAGAGCTGGTAAAATTTAAAAATCTCCCAGAAGAGAACATGGTTTGATCTAAATTGAAATTTCCAGAAGAAAAAAACATGCTTTTCTGCAGTAACGTTTTAAAACATTTCTGTTTCCAGCTGACATTTCAACCTCAATGTCATTTTATGCTGACATCTTGAACAAGAGTTTAAATTTCAGGTCAACACCCTGAAATCTCACTTTGGATCAACGTTTCATTTTCACAGAATCAAAGAATAACAGGCTGGGAGGGACATCAGGGCTCATCTGACCAAGATGTCCCAGTGGGATTGTGACTCTCCTGCCCTGTTGATGCACCCCAGAGTCCCCCTGGCTTTCTCTGCCCCAGCAGGACACTCTTGGCTCGTGTTCTTGTTGTCTCCATGGCTTGTCCAAGGTTTTGCCAAGTGACATCAGCCAGCTCTCCTCCCAGCTTGGTGGGGAATGCCCACAGGTTTGTTCAGTGCTGTTGAACAGAGGAAATTCTCCTAAAACGTTTTCAATGTTTTCTTTCTCTCAGTGATGTCCCCTTCCCACCCCTGCCTTTTCACATCAAGGGCGTTTGGAATTGTCCATGCCATGAAACAGTGCAATATTTTGGCCTTTCATCCCTGTTTGGGATGCAGGCAAATGCTGAAATCCCAGCCCTTCTTGGGGAGCTGACATTCTGTTCTCAGAAAAGTGAATTTCCACGGGTTTTGCTGGCTGCTCCAGTTCTCTGTCAGTGATTCAGTGCAGGTTGGATCTGTGGTGTGTCCACACGGCTGGGGAGGCTGAGGGCAGTTAATCTTTCTTGCTCTGTGTTGTGCTTTCAGATTAATATCCAGATTTCTTTCTGAAGATAAATTTTCCTTCTGAGCCAGCAGTTGGTGGAGCACTGCACATGATCCATGTTCCATGCACAGTGAGGATTCTGGTGCTCTCCCAGCCTAGCTACGAGCTCTTACACGAAATCAGGATGTTTTAAAATTTAAAAACAGCTCCTTGGTCATCTGTTGTTTGCAATCTCACAGCCTGCCATTTATCCTTCTCCTCAGAAGCTGCTTTTCCCCCTTCCCAGCACTGTGGGGAGGTTTTTCCTGCCAGGCTTTGTGCAGTGTCTCTGGAGCAGTTTCGTGGTGCTCCCCAGAAGCTTGGGTTTGTCAATCTCATCCAGAACAAATGTCCTTTTCTGTCTGGCTTTGAGGTGTTCTCTGCCCTCCTCCCAAATGCAGTTGGCCCCATCTGCATCCCTAAGCTGTTTTGTTTGGAGCGAGGAGAGCCCAGAAAATCAAGGGAGGCCACACACATAAACAACTGTGTGTGAAATCAATTAATCTGAAGGAGCAGGAGAAAAGGCTGGTTCTCACAGAAACCTCCCCTGTGTGTGGTGGGACTGTTACAAACATTACATCACTGGAGCAGGGATGAGCCAGGTGAGTTTTTAACCTTTTTGGCCAATATCTGGAGGAAGAGTGGTGTTTGATTGTGTTTGAAGAGCTTAATGTGCTCTTTGTGAGTATTTTAACAAGCTGTTTTCATTATGGATACAGTGGTACCTTCTAATACTGAAGGGAGCTGAATTTTGACAGCTTAACTTCAAATGTTTGCATCATAAATTTGGTTCCACTCAGCCAGTCAGGGATAAGAAGCTGTGCCTGTCATTCTTATGTGTTTGGGTAATAGAAATTGTCTGTGATATGTGCACAACCTACAGGACAGGAATTACTTGCAGGAGTTTTTAAAAACTATTTTTTTTACCTCTAATTGGAGAAAAATCTTGTTTTTTGGAAGGACTGATAAGGAAAAGAGATTTCCTCAGCTCTCCCTCAGGAGGGTTATTCCCATCCCAGGGCTCAGGAATTACTATCACACCCCAGTCTCACTCTGCACCTCGTTCCTTAACAGTCTCCTCTCCTGGCTGGCTGGGGCAGGGAGGACAGAGCAAAAAGCTGCTTTTTGGCCTCTCTTGGCTGAGGGAAGGATGTGGAAATAAGGCCTGAAGAGAGCAGACTTTGGGGGAAAGTCTGGGAGACAGCCCCAGCTCTCAGCCTCCTAAATGGTCACAGGAGAGGATCAAGTGGAACCAAAACCCTCCCTGCCTGTGCAGTTACTCAGACATTAAATTCTCATCGTGGCCACCAATCTTCCCTGGCTCCACCTTACCTCCTGTTTGAACTGGGCAGAGAAATGAGTTAAAATGTTGTGTTTTGCACAGGGGGCTCCCTGCAGAGCTGGGCTGGGGCCAGCTCTGCCCTGAGCTCATCCTTTGCAGTGAGAGCTTCCCAAGGACTGGAGCTAAAGCTGCAGGCCAGGGCTGATGGGATGCTCCCTTCATGCAGCTTTCTTATGTTTTGCTGGGATTTCTGGATTCATTTCTATTATGGAACAGATGCTTTTCCTGATCTGAGAAGTTTTGTGTGGCTAAAACTTCACTGTGCCATTTCTCCAGCTGGGGCTGGGGGGCTGCCCAGCATGGAATTCAGCATGGAATTCAAGGAGATGCCCAGTGTTCCTGCATGGCACAGCCCTCCTGGAGAAGGCAGGCAGCCCTTGCAGCTTTCTGGCTGGAAACATCTCTGCTTCACCACCTGAACAGCCAAACCCTGCCTGCTGGATGCTCTGAGCAGCCACTGCCTTCTCTGGTTCTCAGCACAATAATTTGCCTTGTTCTGTCTGGTTTGATGGAGCCCGAGGAGGAGATCCCTTCCCAGGGCCCTGAGGGCCAAACCTCAGCTTCCCAGAGCTCCATTTATTTTCTGGCCCTGGGAACATCATTCAGGAGAGGTGTTTTCTGAAATACTCCAAGCCATTTGCAGGTTATTGTCTGTACACCACTGAAACTCCTCTCCCTCGGGCACTTTCCTGTTCTGGGTCCCAAAACAACCCGTGTGCTCCTCAGGCACTGAAATGTCACTGTGCACGTGGTTTTTTTTCCTCATTTCATATCCGTGAAAGGAGATTCCTGATGCCTGTGTGGTGCTCACACCAGTTTCTCTTTGGAGATGCTGGTTTTGTGAGACTCTGGGATGGAAATACAAAGAACACCCAACAACACAAATAAATCCAACTGGTGTTTTCCAGGACCTAATTACAGCTCTCAGGTTTGCTGCCTGGCCGGGAAACAAAATCCCTCTTGTGGGGTTTCCTTGTTCTGGGGTTTTGCTTTTTTATTTCTGTTAAACAAAGTGAGTGAGCCAGGGCCAGGCTGCTGAGCAGGACAGGATGGTTTGCCTGCTTTGTTTCCCTGATTCCTGCCTGGCTCCTGCTCAGCCAGAACCCCACACTGTGCTTTGGGAGGGGCACACAGGGCTAAATTTATCCGTGAAATGCAGCACGGGCTGCTGCCTCACTTGGTGGAGTTCACTTGGAAACTGAGGTGGGAAGCCAGCTTTTATTTTCAGCCTTGGGTCAGATGCATTGGTCACTTGTCTCACCCAGATTTTTAGTCTTGGTCTGGAGTTTGTCCTTGCAGGACAGACATAAAACCTGCTCTCTAAGTAAAGAGCCAAAAGAGATTTTGTCATTGCAGTGACAAAATCACACTGAGGCAACCATATTTTTCTTGCTTTATTTTTTTTTTTTTCAGATTCACAGCCTGAGAGCTTCTTCAGATAGGTTACCTTGAGAGCAGCATGAAAGTCATAGCTCAAATATCATGGCTTAGTGAGCAGAGGAGCTGGTGTGATGCTGTGAGCTCTAAATATATCAGAAAGAACCCCAAGCCCTGGCAGCAGGGTGACAACTGGAGACCTTGGGCTTGCAGGAACAGAAATTGTCCCTCCACGAACTGTGTGAGGAACAGATGCAGCTTGGGGACTAAAGAGGGCTTGGGTTTTGCAGTTTCCAGCTCTGCTTTTCACCTTGTCTTCCTCTGCTGGTCCTCCTGGTGCAGTGGGAACGATTTCACAAAAAAATGGAGATTCCTGGGGTGTGGAATGCCCAGGGGTGGGCACAGCCCACCTGAGCTCACTGAGGTCTCTGCCACAGTCAAATAACAGCAGCAGGGCCAGTGTTGGTGACAGAAATCTGCTCGTGGAGGGGGGACTTTCAGGGACACATTCAGGCAAAGAAGTTTGGAAGCCCTGCTCTTTCTCCAAGAGCTCTGCAGGGTCACCTGCCTGCACGTGTGACACTGCAGTCACATCCTGGCAGCTGAATGTGTTTTTCAGTCTTGTCCCTCATGCCAGTGAGAGCAAGAGCAGTGCCAGTGTTGCTGTAGGGCTGCCCTGCTGGGAGAGGAGGTGAGATTTTACATTTACCTGGGAGGTAACAGCCATGGGAATTAATTTCTGCCTTGTGCTCTGTACTGCCTGGCACCCTGGGGCCCCTGGCTATCCCTGCAACTCCAGCCACACGTGGCAGCCCAAAGACACCCAGCTCTGCTGGCACCCAGCTCTGGCACCCCGGGGTTCTGGGCTAAAGTGGCATCTGAGGGGATGTGGGCTTTGTGCTGATCACAAATCTCACTTGGAGTGTTCAGTTGTGAGGTGAGGGTTTGATTTCTGGGGTGTCCCA
>JAHLSL010000042.1:11828300-11844926 GCA_025920805.1 Petroica traversi | reverse complement strand
CGGGGCCGGTCCAACAGCGCTCAGCAGGCACCGGGGCCACCCCCGGTCCCAGCACACGCCCGGGTGGCTTCCACACGAGTGGCCACAGAGGGAGATGCCGCAGCCTCCCTGGGCCGTGTGGGGCAGTGCAGGGGCACCCACGCAGGAAACAAGTTTTTCCTCGTGTTCAGGAGGAAGTTGTGTGCATTCGTTTGTGCGTGTTGGCCCTTGTCCTGCTGCTTGGTGTCACCCTGAAGAGCCTGGCTCCATCCTCTTGACTCATCCTTCAGATACTCACAGGCGTTGATGAGGTCCCTTCTCAGTCCTCTCTTCCTGAGGCTGAACAGGCCCAGTTGCCTGAGCCTTTTCTCATAAGGGAGATGATCCAGTCCCCTCATCACTTTTCACTGGACCCTCTCCATGAACTCCATGTCTCTCTTGTACTGCAGAGGCCAAAACTGGGTGTGCACCAGGGTACAACTGGTACACCAGGGCTGGTAGAGGGGCAGGTTCACCTCCCTCGCCCTGCTGGCACTGCTTTCTCTAAATGGATTACTAATCCTAATTCTTGCCCCACTTCCTGCCCTGTCAGTGCAGAAGAAGAATGTGCTGTGGGTGCTGTGCTGTCACCCATGGATGGCACGGCAGGGGTGGTGGGGCTGCAAAAGCAGTGCTGCTTCACAGAATCACAGAGTCAGTGAGATTGGGAAAGATCTCTGAGACCATCCAACCCAACCTATGACCCAACAGCACCCTGTCAGCCAGATCTTGGCACTGAGTGCCACATCCAGCCTTTCTTTAAACACCTCCACCACCTCCCTGATCTTCCAATGTCTGATCACCCTTTGCTGTGTAGAAATTCCTCCTGATGTCCAACCCTCAACCCTGGGCAGTATTGCAGCAGTGTTAAAAACAGCTTAAATTCCACCAGGCATCAGGTAAGGCTTTTCAAAACTATTTCAGAAGAGTAGGACTGCCCTTTCTTTATAAAGAAAAAAAAAGAAAAGTTTGCATTTGTTCAACATGACAGGGTATGTTTTTATCATGTGGATTGCTGAAATACTGCACAAATCAGCCTGGTTACTGCTGTTTGCTGTATTGATGCCTTCACTAGGAAGGAATAGGCTCTATTTCAATAATCAATTTAAATGTATCTGCTGCAGAAGCAACCATGGCTCCACCTAGAATCCACATTAGTCGATTCTGTTGACTACTTAGAGGTTAAAACATTTAGATTTCCACTCTGCTTTTTTTTGGTTTTTTTTTTGCTTAGAGTTGGAGGCAAGGCGAGTTGAAGGACTCTGAGGCCCTGATCATGCACCAAGTTCCCCATGCATATAAACATCAGTATCGAGGCTGGGCTGTGGTTTGGCAGCACAAAAAGCCAGCACTGCAGCCCCCATTATTGGCCCTGGAATGGGGCGGCCACATGATGGGAAGCTCTGACCTCGTATTCACTCACCCTGCCTGCTCCAGTTAATTCAAGGAGTTTTTGACAGGTTAACTTTTTACCAGCAGACTTTATGCTGGCTCAGGTGTCAGTATGCTGGGCTCCAGGCAGATCAGGTATCGTCTGCACCCCTGAGCCTGGCACATGGCCAGGGCAGGGCTCTGGCTCGTTCAGCAGCAGCCTGATCACATGCCTTGGCCCCATCCCGGTGAAATTTGTGCTCCTGGGTGATCCAGCAATGCACAGACCTGGTTTTGGTGATTGTGGAGCTGCAGTCACACGCAGGAGCTCTGTGGGGTGTCACCCAGTATGAATTACAGCATTAATTATGCAGTTTGTGCTGTTGGGAGCCTGGTTAACCTTGGGTTAATAAACAAAAGATTAGGGGCAGTAGATTTTTGGGTTTTTTTCTCTGCAGATGGGCTGTGCTCAGACCAGGTGTAGAGCATCACAGCTGAAATGGGGAATTTTGGGGCAGTGAGGAGCAGGTGGAAGGTGTGGTGTCTCAGGGGCCTGTTGTGGCAGGGATTCCTTGTCTGGAGGCAGTGGGATCACTCCAAGAAGGCTGAGCCCAGTAGACATCAGGCATCGTGTGAAGGAAATGTGGCACACAAGTGTTGTTGTGTCTCAGTGATTGTTGCATTACTCATAACTGGCAAAGCTACAAGCAAGTTACACAAGTCATTCTCAAAGAGTGCTAATGAAGGCTTTTGCTGTATTATCCCAAACTCAGCTGGGGAATCTTACCATGGAAATAATGTGGTATTTCCTCTCTCTAAGCCTTTCAAACCACGTTTGAAGGGGAGCAGGAAAAGGTGTGCTCTTCAAGGCAGAAAAGCTTACCTGAAGTAATTTTTTCTTTGTGTCTGAAATGCCTCTTGTGTGGAGCCAGCAAAAGTTAGAAATAGATGATGCATTTTCTGGAGACTGAAGATCTCTTTCTCATGTGTTACATACTTACACCATCTGTCCTTCCTTGTGAACAGTTAAGGTTTGCATGTTGAGTGGAACAGCCTGGAATTTGGATTCATAATCCCAATCTACTGTAGTGTTGATTTGAGGGAGAGGAGGGCACAGAAATTACTGCTCTAGCAGTTTTTTCTTCCTCATTCTAAGTGACAGATGTTTGGAAACAGAGATTTGGAAAGACAAAGTGCATGAATGGGGCCAATTTGTCACACGGCCGTTCAGTTGACTTTGCTTCCAGGAGTAAAGGAATATGTGCCATGTTTTTCATGATCTCATGTGGTATAAATAGGAGGTGGTAATCACCGTGTGATAAACTGCATTTTATTAAAAATCCCTGCCTGTCTCCCGTGCACCCTGATGGCTGCTCCATCCCCCTGGAACCATCTCCAGCATTCCAGGCCCTCGAGCAGCTCCTGACAGCCACGCTCTCTTTTAGGAAGCCCTTGCCAGATAAATGCTGCGTTTTTTCCCTCTCCAGTTACACCGGTGTTCAGTGGAGGCCGTACAGTTTTGCTTGGCTGGGGTTCAGGAGGATCCACATAACTCACTTGTGGCTTCTATGGCTGGAAGCAGCTCGTGCTGATAAAGCTGCACTGTTGTCATTCCTGCATCTTTTATTGCATGTTGGGAATGAGCTGCACCTGCAGTTCTCTCTGCAGCTCCCAGCTCAGCCTGGCCTGGTTTGTTACTTTTGCCTGTCAGTTTGCAGGGTAACTTTTGGCTCAGATTGGTCATTTAAGAGATAACAGAGTCCTTCCTATCCTTCCTTTTGTTCTGCCAGTGCTTTCTGCATTTTCATAGCTGCAGCTGCAGAATGAAAAACTTGGGAATTTACCCACAGGAATGTTTTAACCTTTGGCTTGTTTTTGCCTATGGGCAGTGGCTGTTGGGACTGCAAGACAGAAGTGGCCCAAAAACACTTTGGCAATAAAGTCCAGCTCACCTCTTTTGATCCATTTAAACTTAGATGCAGCCTCACTGCAGGGAGCTGCAGTTGTCCTTCACAAGTTGGCTTCCAGACCTTCTTCATCAGACCTGAATCATAACCACAAAAATCAACTAAGTCTGGTACAACCCATGGTCTTAAACGGGGTTTAAAGTTGGTTTAGTGGAGCTTCTTCAAATTCAGTTTGGGGAGTGTTTTTTTGTGTGTGAACCCCAAAAAGCTTCTTTGGGGACTGTTGCAGTAGGGCACTAATAATGGTTTTAAACTAAAGGAGAGTCAGTTTAGATTGAATGTAAGTTTTTTACAGAGGATGCTGAAACCCTGACACAGGTTGGCCAGAGAGGTGGTGCCTTCCCCATCCCTGGAAATATCAAAGGCCAGGCTGGACAGGACTCTGAGCAACCTGGTCTGGTTGGAGATGTCCCTGCTCATTCCTGGGGAGGCCTTTCAAGGTCCCTTCCAACCCAAACTTCAGTGATTCAGTGATTCTGCATTGCATGCATGCATACACACATACATAAATCAGCACAGGGTTAAGGGAATGGATTTCCTTTGGAATTCATTTGGTTGTGATTTTTATTTTTTTTTAAATCAGAGATTATAAAGAAAACTTAACTAATCAGACAGTTATTTGGAAATTGTGACATTGGGATCATTTTGCTTATTGAGCTTTGTTGTGAAGACTAGGTCACTGTGAAGCTTGCCTTTAAAAAAAGTGGGATTTTGTACTTTGCAGGCTTCATGTCTGTAAATAAGTGTTACATGAGGCTGTATTTTAGGATTACGTGGTTTGTCCTGCACAATGTAATTCTCATCTGCCATGTATTTCCTGCCACGGGGTGGTTTATTCAAAATACAATGTACTGTGGACATGTGGTTGGATGCTGGGGCAAAATGCAGAGCTGGTGTCTCAGGGCAGACTCCAGCTATCGATTTGAGCCTTTGGGGTTTGGTTTGTTCTCCAGGTCTTGTTTTTAATTGTCAGTAGCTGACAAGGACACAACTCTGCTGATAGGAGGAGGAATGGTCAGAGGGTGTGAAGTGTGGGAGGTCTGGGTTTTATTCCCAGCTTTGCTGTTAAATTGGCCAGCAGTTGCTGCTCTAACAGATTGAACCAAGCACGAATGAAAGGATTGCTTGAAGAACCAAAACAATTTGTGGTTGTGCAGACAGCTCCCTCGAATGCCATGTGCCTCTCATGTCTGTCTGTCTGTCTGTCTGCCTGCTCCCGTGGCCTAAAATCATCAAAGGGAAAGTGCTTTTGGAGAGCAGGATGTAAAACCTGAGTGCTTGCAGTCCCTGGTGCTGGGTGCTGTTTTAAGCTTTGTCATTTCTGCGTCTGCAGCACCAGGGAGGATTGAGATGGCAGAAAGTATCTGATGCAATGGTTATTATTAAAAGCAGTGGCACAAAAACAAAGAGACCTTTCAGGTGGTAATTGCTTTCATAAGCCATTCCTGGGGATTGAACTCGGAGACCTCTACAAGTTGATCTAAAAGGGGCAGTCCCTGCAGTCCCAGCAGAAATGTGTGTGCCTGACCTGCTGCGTGGTACCTGCTCCAGCAGCAGCTCTGGGAAACCTTCCTGGGAGACAGCAGCTCTCTCCAGAACCCAGCAGAGCTGCAGGGCTGCTCTGTGTGTGCAGCACAAGTGCTTAAAGCACAGGATTTTTGTGCCCAAGGATTGCTGCGGCGTGACTTTTAACTCTTGGCTCCTCCCTCTCTGGACTGTGGCCACCAGCACATTTTCAGGTAGTAAATGGCATTCTAAAATTGGCAATTCCCTTGAATTGGACCGAGTTATGTCACCTGCCTCATGAGCAGCAGCTCTGAAGGGAGTTCTTGGAGGAAAACTGAAAAAACAGGGCAATACTGTTTTGGAAACATGCTGTGAAAATGAGATTCACAGTTAGAGCTTGGCACAAAGGGGAGAGTTAGAAAATACAGTTTATAAGGAAGGCTGAAGACACAAAATATAATGTTATACTTAGTGGAGGATTTGGATTGCTCCTGGCTAAAGGAAGGTCACTGTAACATTTTATTCCTAGAAGTAACAGCACAGAAACTGCTTGTGCTAAATCCCCCTGATTTTCTGAAAGTTACCTGGTGCAGCTATAAAGGATGCACAAATGGTGCAAAGGGAGGTGCCTTTCAGAAAGTTCTTTTGTTCTTGCTCCAGTTCTTGGGTTCATGTGGAAACTCCAAAACCTCATTAAGGCAGCTAAATTCAACACTTGTTTCCTATCTGTGCATGACAAAAATCTTGGATATCCTCTTGAAATGTGGGGGTAAAATTAAGGGCAGACACAAACAGGGCAGGAAGAAAGTAGCGAGTTCACCATGATGGAGGTAGAAATGTAAATGGGTAGAACAAGATCTGCATTTTACACTTGAACTTTCAACTGGTGTCTACACTTTTCATTAAAAAAAAACAACCAACCATAAACCTTTGCCTACAATAAAATGTAAATTAATCCGTGTGACCAGACCCTGTGATGTACAATGAGAATACAACTCTCTCTAATTCTGATGGTTCCAATTTTTTTTAAAAATGCATGGACACAGAAAAGTATAAGCTAGAAATATGGCTTTACTTCTGTTTTTTTTTTCTCCCAGCATACATGCTGACTAAATTATGTGGAAAAGCCTCTTTCTTTCCACTATTTCACCCTTGAGGTCCAGTATTTTCCTAGTCTTGTCAGTGTTGTTGTTCCACACCTTCTGCCAGCAATCCTGATCTATATTCTTTAGGTTCCTTTGGAACAGAGAATCCTTTTGTGAGAAGATTATTCCTTGATGCCCCGAAGCAGGAAACATAAACAAGAGTCTTCAGATGTCTTGAAATCTGTGAAAATATTTACAGAATGGCAGTGCTTGCCACAGGAGGTGGGAAGCAACAGGTAACTCAATAATAGTCTTTGCATATCCACGGCAAATCCTTTGGCAAAAGATGTCTGTGAAATGATGGAACTCCTGGAGCTTTGCAGCATTTCAGGTTCTTTTGCAGGTTTTGTGATGGACCTGAGTCCCAAAATGTGCGATCCCCACGATGGGAAGGGAGTACCTGAGGCTTAGCTTTGAAATGGGGGCTGTTTGGGCTCACACTGAGTGCCCAGAAGTGCAGGCATGAAATCAGGTTTTGGAAAGTGAGAGCTGAATGACTTCCCAGCATCACATGCTGGGTTTGGGGCTGGGCCAGCAATCCAGCCCCGATCTCCTGGCTCCCTCCCCACTCCCTGAGCAGCAGGGCCAGTGCTCAGCTCTGCTTCAAGGGATCCTAGAGAGCACTGGCATTTTAGCAAGTCAGCTGGCAACTCCACTCTGTTTTGTTTAGAATGGTTCACATTCTTCCATCTAATTCCCACACTGAAAATTTTCCAGCTTCCTATTTTCCCCGAGCTGTCCCAGCAAGACATATTGAATATGCAGATGTGGTGGCACACACGTGCTTTTCCTGAAGCAACCCCTCAAAGTTTCTCCTGGGTGTTTGTTTTACTCCAGTTCCTGTAATCCCCAAAGTGACATTAAGCAGATTTTTTTGTTTAACCTTTGTATGAATCTCTCCCCCTCTCTCTGTCCCTGTATTTGTGGTTTTAGTTGCATTTTGTTGCGTTCCCTGGTGCGTGGAGGAGACCCCGTGTAAATGAAAACACATTTAATAATTACACACCACACAAATGTCTTCTCAGACATCTCCCATCCAGGCCTTCTCAGAACACATTTTTGAATGTGCACATCACTTGTGTTTTCAAACTCCTTTCTCTGTGCTCAGAAACAGGAGGGCTGCTCACTCTTGGAAGTGCATCAGGGCAAATGGAATTGTGACCAAGAGCAGGAGCCTTTCTATCCCATTTCCTGATCCTGAAACCCCTCAGCCCAAAGCTGGCCCTGGGCTTGACCAAAGATCTGCTCTCTGTCAGCACGAGAAAAGTCAGGACAGGGAGAAGCTGGCTCTGCCTCCAGTGAGGAAGTTGTTTTGCTGGAACAGCACAAATCCTTAATAGGATTTCTTGCTCTCCCTGCAGTGTAGAGACTCAGGCAATTCCCTTTTTCCTTCTACACCTTCCCTGCTGCAGGGATGGGCTCAAATCCTCACACAGCAGCTTTTGAGGGCAACCCTCTCACCCCTCTGTGCTTCCCTCTCCTGCAGAGCTATTCCCATCCTCTCTGCAGACTCACTGGGGTTTTGGGGTTTTTTTTCAGGACAAACACATTTTTCTTCCCAAGAACTTTGTAGCTGTCCAAAAAAGCAGAGGTTGCATTCCAGATGTACAGCTGTTCCACCTACAGAAATTCCCTAGTCCTGTCTAGTCAACTTACTAACAGCACATTGCCAGAGAGAATAAATGTGTTCAAGAGATTGGGGAAAGAATCTCCAGGACTGTAAATACTCCTTTGGATTGTAGCATAAAATAGATAATTTTAATTTTCTCCATTTGAAGGGCAGTTGGAACTTAGCCCCCTGGATTTCCCCCACTGATTATGTGTTTTCCCTTTAGTTTTGAGGGAAGAATAAACACATTTCTTCCTTTTACAAAAAAGCCATCTCCTGCAGACTGTTCTCTTGTGTGTGGTAAGTTCTGCACAAGGTGGGCTACACAATGACAGTATTTCCATGACAGTATTAACAACAATTTAACATTTCACTGGAGGATATTTAGGCAGGTGTTCCTTTAGCATGAAGGTGATGATGAGTGGGGAGGGGAGGCAGCTCTGTCCCTGCTGTCCAGGTACAGCTTGGCCCCAGGAGAGGCTCAATCTGTTTTTTTCTGGGGAAAACACTCTTCCCTCTGATAAATGAGCACCTTGTCACACACGAACCTGAGTTTTCAGCAGGAATGGGAGTCCCTCAGTACTCGTTTCCTTTTCTGGTGCCAGTCTCACACCGTGGGATGCTGTACTGTGTGACACCAAAGGTGACATCAGCCCGTGGCACAAGCAGCAGCCCTGCCCTCCCTCAGCTCTCCAGGGCTCAGAACTGCTTGGTGTGAGGAGGCAGAGTATCCAAGAGCTCTCAGAAGTCTGCAGGGTCCCAGGGATGGGAATAGGGCAGCCTCATCCATCCCACTGTGGGAACAGTGATGTTTAAAATCCCTGCTTGAGGGGCTGCAAAGTGTGGGTGTTCCCATCTCAGAACAACCTGGGGAATTTCAAATTCCCTGTGCCAGTCGTTCATGGGCTTGTACTCTGCTTTCTGAGCAGATGAGGAGTTGGATAAAGCCGCATTTCCCAGATTATTTAACCCCTTGGAGTCTGCTCCTGGTGGCTACAACACCTTTCATGTCCAAAGCAGGGGAGGAAAAGAGAATTTTCCACAGGCACCTGTGCAATCTGATCCCCTGTTTGGAAGCCCAGGGTGGGCTGGAGGATGGAGTTGCCCCTGGAGGGTGCAGGAGGTGCTCAGAAAGCCTCACCATGGGTGAGAGTCACTCTGGTGACACCCTGCACTGGCTGTGTGGTGTAAAGCAAGGTTTGATTTCTGCCAGCCCTGCTGGGCAGGCTGGGCTGTGGGAGGAGGAGATGGATGCTGCTCTGGTGTCTGAACCAAAATGTCACATTAGAGTTCGTGTTGAGAAGCAGGAAAAAAGCACAGCTTTTTTTGGAAAGCCTTTGGATGGCTTTGGCAGTTAGAAGATCTATATAATATGCTTTGAAAACTGAGGCAAAGTCAGTGAAAATGAACAAATTGGAGTAAAAGTGCTCTAGCAGCTTCAGTTACTTTTCCAGTTGGTTTTGTTTTTCCTTTTTGGGAAGGATTTACGGAGCAGCAAACGTTAGCACAAATACTGGAATCCTCATCTGTTACAAATCAGGTAATTTTACACAGAGCCATCTTTCAAACCAATGCTTTGTTATCATTTTTTTAAACACATAGCTATTTTTTTTTTCCTTTTTTTTTTCTGCTGTGTTCTTGCACTTCAGGCCTTGCCCTGATAACTCAGAGGCTTTGGCAGCACCACAGATTTGTGCAATTCCTGTCCAGGGGCTGATGTTCCCTCTCTGTGCAGTTGTGCCCTTGGCCTGTGGCAGCGAACACAAACAAAATCTGTAACAGGATACCTTTATTTTCTGCACTTCAAACTGCACAGAAGTGACTGGTGCTGGAATGAAGTTGAGATGTAAAATTATCTGCTTTTTGGTACAAATGTATCTGCTGTCCATTCTCCAGAGAGTTTGAATGGGTTTAGTTTAAATCTGTTGCACCCAGAATGAACAGGAAATTCCTTCACTGAAGTGTGACAGAAGATAAGTTCTGAAATTGGTTAAATTGGTGTAATCTCCTGATATAGACAAGGCTTTATTTATTGTGCTTCAACCTTTACTAGAGTTTGGTTTTTTAAAATATAAAACACAGTAAGCATGCTTGAAAAAAAAAAAGTTTTTTTCCTTTGGTTTGGAAATAGTTTGTGAAAACTCTGAAGATGATACAATTACACACTTGGGCATTATTCCCAAAATGTTCTGTATTTGAATCCACTGTGTTTGAGCAGGAACAAAATCTAATTGATGGCAGAAGGATTTGATGGTTGAAAGAATGGAAAAAGCAAGCAGATTTCAGTTTTGATCCCGATTCAGCAAAAAATGAGGAGGATTATTCTTACTTTCAGGCACCTGGTTTAATGCTTTACTGAATGGAGGGAAATCTGCACCACAGATTTACAGATTTCAGATTTGCTGTCACTCAGCCCCTCTCTTTCCCTTCCTGCAAGGTAAAGGAAAAGCCAGTGGCTCTCAGGGTTGTGGGGTCTCAGGGATGGGGGTCTGTGCTTGCTTTGCAAGTCCAGAGAGCAGGAAAAGCTGGCCATTATTATTTTTATTAGACTGGACTTCATGAGAGCCTCTTGGAAGAGTCTGTTAGGAAGGAGACAAATGATAATAAATTTGGGTTTATTCCAATGGTTTGCTTTTTCCTTTGGAGATGAAGCTGTCAAGCTTGATTGAGCTGGCAGGAGGGATTGATCTGACCCAGCCTGCTGCTGCTCCCTGTGACCTGACTGAGGTGCAGGATGTGCATGGCACAGAGCAAATAGCACATTTCCATTCCCCTGGTCAGCCACTCCTGCAGAATTAGGGACCACTGCAGCAGCAGTTTAACTGCACTCTGAACATTTGATTTCCTTTGGCAGTTGATGCAGTTATTACAGAGTATGGAACAAGGGATATAAATCCAGAACAAGAATGAGGTCCAGGCCTGGGAGATGCAGAGGAATAAATCTGATTTATCCCGGTGGCTCCAGTGGGGCTGGGGGAGCTGGACACCCCTTTAGGGAGGATGGGGGTGCTCTGTGCTGTCCAAGGTCAGAGTGAGGAAGAGAACACTTCAAATCATCCAACTGTTTTTCCATCCCCTGTTATAAAATCCCTGCTTTGACTCGGACTGCCTTGCTGTGCCTCATTGCTCGTGTTGTCAGAGAACTTGGTGTTTTTATGCCTCCCAGCCTTCAAGAAGGGCTGGGGTGTGTGTTCATAACCACCAGAGTGTCACACAGATCCTGGGGCAGCAGCAGCCCCCAGAAGGAGCAGAGCTGCCCTCTGTCCCTGAGGGGTCTGTGTGTGCCCAGGTACAGCAGGCACAAACCAGCCCCCCTTCTTTTCACTGTTCTCAGGTCTTATTCCCCTCTAGGATGGTTAATCCTTTGTAAATTTAACATTTGGGAAGGCTGGGTGTTCGTTAGGGTGGTCTTAGGGGATGGAGTTTTTCAATCTTGGAAATCTGGTGTTGGGGAGCAGCAGCGTTGGGTTCCTAATCCTGGGCTGTGTTTGAACCTGACCTCCCTTGGCTCCTCTGAAGGGCCTGGGGAGCATTTTCTGAAGGTGAAATTGTCAGTGCAATGTAAGGAGATGGGGTTCTTGTCTGGCAGGGAAGCTGTGACACCGTGGGCAGCTTAAATACACAGCTGAATGGTCAGCAGAGGGAAATGCTTGGTACTTCTTTTGAATTGATGTGATTTGTGAGGTTTGTGACTGTACATTGAAGAGCTGGTCTGATTTCTCATGGGGCTTTCCCATATGAATGTGTGTTCCAGTGGGTGATTCTGGGTGATTGCTGCAGCCCCAGAAACCCTGGCATTACAGCAGTCCTGGGAACAAGAATGCAGAATTTGGGCTGGACTTGTGCTGGTTCAGGGCTCTGGCTCCAAGCTGAGGCTGCCAACATGCAAATAGAGTCCTCATGTGAAAATGGAACTGGGTGGCTTGGATCTGTCCATGGGAATGGCAGAAATGTGGAGAGTTTCCAGACAGATCTGTACCTGCAGGGAGGGACCTGTGTAGCTTCTTTTTTGATTCCAAAAAATCAAACTTTTGTTCCAGCACATGCAGCTGCTGCTGAGCTCTTACATTTTTCTTTGGGACATCTTGTGCAGGTCTCAGTGGATCAGGTTGGCCCAAGAGCAGGATTTAATCTGCTGTGAGAGTGAGCCTGAGCACCACTGACTCCCCCTGAGAGGAGGATTCATGTCCTGATTAATCTTTGGAGTTTCTTCTTTTCTTGCAGAGGGTGAGATGCTCCTGCTCCAAGTGAGCTCATTGCCTGCCATGAAATGCTGTGTTGAAAATGACAATGTTCATTAGGCTGGTCATACACTCTGTATCTTCCGCTAATGAGAAATTGTTTTATTCATGGAATGGTTATCCTTGCTGCATATTCTGGTTTTAAACGGTGAGAATGTTGTGTTATCTGGTACTTCTGCTTGATTTGCAAGCTTCCTCCATTCCTGCTGTCCTTGGTGGGGCACTTGAGGGGCAGCTGGGAGTGGCAGCAATGTCTTGGCATTGCTGCACTACGTGCCCTGGTGACAGAGGGGCTGGGTGTCAGTGGCCAGGGAAATAATGGAAAAATGAAAGGCAAGGTAGTGCTGAAAGGAAATCTGCATCTGTCAGCAGGGGTGACAGTGATGAGATGCAGAAAAAGGTAGTGCATGAGCACATCAGGAGATAAAACCCAGCCTGGGAGTACCAAAAGGAACAAGCAGGAATAATCTGCTTTTCCAGCAGGGACTGCCAGTGTGGAACAATAACTGAGGCAAGGCAATGTCAAGACAAAAGGGCAGACATGAAGCACTGATGTGCTGGGATACTTCAGGAAGGTTTTGTTACACCTACACTTTCGTGTCTGCACCTCTGGAGGTGGCTCCAGTTGCTGGTTAAGTAATAATCGCAGTACAAATAAATAAACTTTTAGATCTGGGAAGGTTGAGACCAGCAGAGCAGTGTGGGGGTACAGTGCTGAGAGAGGCTGGGCTGGCAGGGGGAGCAGTGCAGAACCAGACAAGTCAGGGAGTGGTGAGATAAAAGATGATTTAGGTTTCTGTGTGAAGACTGCAATTTAGCTTCAAGTGATTTGGACTTTTTTTTTTTTGCCTACTTCTTTTTTTCTTTCTTCTTTTTTTTTTTCAATCTACACTCCCTCTAAAACTGGTTCAGCTGAATGGGCAAGTATGTGACTTTAATGAGATTCCTGAAGTCTTAGTAAGAGCTGTGGTTAGAGCCTGTCTGCCAGAAGCAGATGCAGAGCAGGACGTTGTGATCCATCTCTTGGTGCTGTCAGCAGCAGCTCCATGGCACAGAACCAGAGGGCAGGGATTCCCCTTGGAGCAGCTCACGTAAAGCTCCTTCCTGGGTGTGCTGCTTTTGGCTGGGATAGAGTTCACTCTCATCCTGGCAGCTGCTGTGGGGCTGTGTTTGGATTGGTGACCAGAGCAGTGCTCATAACTCAGGGATGGTTTGGTTATTGCTGAGCAGGGCTTGCACAGAGCCAAAGCCTCTCTGCCTCTCACCCCACCCTGCCCGAGAGGGGCTGGGGAAAAAGGGTTTGGGAGGGGTTAAAGCTGATCCCAGGGATAGCCCAGAGCAGGTGATGTGTGCTCAGCAATACAAACTGGGGTGAGGAGGAGGAGGAGAGGGGTTAAACTGTGACATGGGCAGTGCATCTCTCCTGGATCCACTCCAGGGAACACCTCTCACATCTGAGTGTCTGTCAGAGAGCAGTGGGTGCTGCTGGGGGCCTGGACATTGCCAGGCACTAAAAGCAAGCACTGAGCTCCAGTCAAGCTGCAAGAGTAAACAGGAGCTCCAAAGAAGCTCCTGATCACAGAAGGAATATATGTCCAGAAGGAATCAGACAAACTGCAGAAATGAGGAGCACTGGAGTTATGTGGAAGAGATGTTTTCTTTCAATGCTCCTCATGGCACTTGATAAAAGGTTTGTGTCACGTTTGGGGACATCCCAAATTTTTTAAAAAACAATCAGGGTAGGACAAGGAATTTGCATGAGTAACCCTCCCTTTCTCATTTATCAAGGCTGTCCTTCCAGCACGGGCTCAGCTCTTTTCATGCTCTGCCAAATCTTTGCAGATGATCTCATGGACATGACCTCCCTCTCTTGGAGAGCTGCAGCTCCCTCCAGCAGGCATGGCAGGGACAGGGCTGGGAAGGCAGGGATGGCTCTGACTGCTTTGCTGTGAAACTGGAAACTGGATGTGTAAATTTATGCTTCGTGCACAGTTGTCACCTCTGAAAAGAGAACAAAGGCAAACACAGGTACAAATTTCAGGCAGGCAGCCAGCACAGTAGGCAGTGCCTAGGGCAGCAGACTGTTGAGTGCAGCAGGATGCCAAGGCTTCAGGACGATGAAGCTGCTGCTGCTCTGCCCTCTAAGGAGCATTAGACCTTTAATCCAAGGGTTGAGATTCATGTCCTGCTTTCAGGCAACAGCTCCTTACTTGGCCCAGGTGATCCTTGAGGGTCTGGGTGCCCCAGCACGTTCAGTTCTGCTGTGTGAGGGGTGGGATGGGGCCTTTTCCACACAAGTAAGAGCAGCCCATGGTTTTGGAGTTCTTCCTCCTGCTCCTTCATCCCCTGGTGCAGCAGGAGTGGGTGTGAGTGGCTGCTGCAGGGGGAGGATGGTTGGGGTGAAAGTGGGAGTCACCTGGGTGGAGAAGGATGGGCAGGGATGGTGGCCATGGTCTGCTCTCATACCTGATGCTTCACTGGCTCTGTCCATCCCAGCCCACCCCACCTCTCACCCTGCAAAGCTTCACTGACATCTCCCACCCAGCCCTGCTTTGGCAAATAACCTCACAAAGCTGTTTGAACCAGCCCACCGGCTGGGCTCAAAAAATAACCCAAAATTGTAGTTACAAAATGGAAACCTCGCAGTCAGGGTTTTGGTGGCAAGTAAAAACAGGTGCAAGAGGGGAGGAACGTGTTCTTCAGACCACCAGCCAAGTGCTTTTTGGTGTGGAAGCTGCTGGCTGAGGCTAAATCCCTGCAGCAATGCCTCTCCTGCTATTATCACTTTATCTGAAGTCATAAACACAGCCAGTGAAGAAATTATTTCCAGCACCTTGAAAAGGACTCCCTTCCATAATTCACATCCCAGCTCAATGGCAGTTGCTTTCACCAGCAGCAGGTTTTAGGTAGAATTCAGAGTTTGAGACCTCTCCTGCTGAAGGAACTCCTTTAGCTGCCACCTTTGACAGGATATTAGGCTGGCTGGATAAGCAATCTTATCCCACACCGCAATATTTCTGTCTTGTGTTTCAAAATAAGATCACTGCCTTGCTTGTGCTCACTGGCAGTCAGGTTTCTTGCTGCCAGCAGTACTCATAACACTTTGCTGTTGTTAATCATTGTCTGCCTGTGCATATTAATGCTTAAAACGAGATAATTAATGCCGTGTGTTTCTGGACCAAGTTTCACTGAGCATCTCCCAGGCTTTCAGGGCTGGGGGGTTTTTGTTTGAGCAGCCAGGGCTGCAGGGAGCTGTGAGTCTGTCCTGAGCTTGGAGAGCTCACAGCAACACGGGCACTGACATCACCTGTGTTTGTGGAGCTGCCTCATCAGCTGCTGCTGCCTCACATTCCTGGCTGGGAGAGGCACCGGGCGCCTGGCCACGGTCTGCTCCTCTCTCAGGAGAAAGCAAGGCTGGGAGATGCACTTCTCCCATCATGTCATCTGTTTACATGGCACATGCCTTGTGTGTGTGTGAGAGAGACAGTGAGGGCTTTTATTTCTGTTCCCCCTGCCTTAAGTTCTTCTTTCTGGCTGTGGCGAGATGGAAAGGTGGGACCTCTCATCTCCACCAGGGAAAAGGTTTTCTGTATCTGAGGCTGGCTTGGAAATTCTTTAGGTGACATCACACCGTGTCTGTGCAGACTCATTGTTTGTCATGGAAAAGCCATTCATCCATACACAACTTCCTTCCTCCCCAGACTCGGGGAGATAAACTTTCCATTCTGTCTATTCCCTATAGAAACAGCCCCAAAACACGGCTATGCACACATTCACCTCGTCACGCTGGGCTGGGGGCAGGAGGAGAAGGGAGGATATAGAAGATGGGAATAAAGTCACCCTGTTTTCTTCAGACATGGATCCCGCTGTGCCCAGGCAGTAAAACTCCCCTCCCGCTGAGGTGCTGGGTCACACAAGGCTTTTTTTGTCCCGAGGCTAATTCTGGCACTTGCAGCCCCACATCTGCCTGCCAGGTGAGATGGGCCAGCAGCTGCAGGTACAGCACATCTGGATGGGGGAGGAAGCGAAGCGTGCAGCAAACAAACACAGCAACTCCACCGTGGCGAGTGCAAGGAATTCCATAAAAAATACACTCCAGCAGCCTGAGCTGCCCAGGCTGGTGATTCATGTCTGGGGTGCTGCTCTCCAGGCAGACTGCAGGGCTGGGTACTCGAGCACCCCACAGCCTGGGGGGACCCACAAATTCAGCCCAGCTTTGGGGACCCGCTGCTGCAGGGCAGGGCTGGGCTGGGCTGGTGAGGAGGATGGAGCAGGGGGAGAATTTTTCCATGGAGGAGAGGTGGGAAGTGTGAGGTGCAGGGTAGGAC
Source organism: Petroica traversi (assembly GCA_025920805.1). Classification (NCBI taxonomy): domain Eukaryota; kingdom Metazoa; phylum Chordata; class Aves; order Passeriformes; family Petroicidae; genus Petroica; species Petroica traversi. Next base: position 11,828,741 of record JAHLSL010000042.1, on the reverse strand, counting down.
AGGACGGGGGAAGCCTGGTAGAGATGGAGGCAGCAGCAGCAGGGCTGATGGTGATGAGGTGGCTGTTTCCCTCCGACATGAGGCAGGCAGGGTGTGGGGAACACCTCAGAAGTATCTGCACAGTGCAGGACTCCTGCATTTGCTTTCTGCCCGTGCCCAGGGCTGAGGAGCTGCCGGACCGCCCGGCCTTTGAGGCTCGCGGTGATTCCAGCGGGGAAGGGCAGGGTGTTGGAGGAGAGGAGCCTTTGAAACTTTTCTCCTGTCCTCCTCCCCTGCCCATAAAGCCATTAGGCTCCGGTGCCAGCCCGGGGCAGGGGCTGGGGCTGGGGCTGGGGCTGGGGCTGGGGCTGGGGCAGAGCCCTTGGTGAGGCGGTTTTGGGGAGGGGGCCGCTCATTTCCGAGCCGCCCGTGCATCACAAAGGCGGCAGGACTTTGATGCTC
>JAHLSL010000042.1:11803684-11823300 GCA_025920805.1 Petroica traversi | reverse complement strand
GGATGACCAGCAGCCCTGCTCCTGCTTGGTTTTTGTGTGTGTGTGTGTGCATTTGTTGAGCCCTGCTGTATCTGTGTAGGAATCTGCTGATGGCAGTGTCTGAGGTGGCTCTTTGAAAACCCATCCCAGCAGAGTTTTGGGACCATTCTGTGGTTCAGTCAGAGCACGTTCAGATGTCTCTGCTCCAGCACAAAAGAAAAATGCCACCAAAGGTGTCCTGGGGTATTCCAGGGTCTTTGGTGATTCATGGTGTTATCTGTGTCAGTGATAAGCTGCTGAGGAAGGAGGTGCTGCCTCAACTCTTTTTTATAGCTTCACCTTCCTCTTTTACATTTCCCTGCCTCGTAATGAGTCACTGCTTATCATTTCAGCAAATTTATTTTCCACACTGGGGAAGAAGACAAAGCCTTTCAATCTCTTACGTTATGCCAGATATAAAGTCATTCTTCCCTGGGTTCATGCTGTGTGTCTGTCTCCTGTTTCCAACCTCTGAGCCCCAAACCTGGACCACAGCCCTTTTTCTGTACTCTGTGCCAATGGCACGAGAAAGGTCTGGAGAGCAGAATATCTGCAAAGTGCTCAGGCTTGCCAGATTGTTGTGGAGAGGGAGGGGAAAGGAGATAAGAAGGACCCAGAAGGTGCAGAGTGTGCCAGCAGCCCTGGGCTGCCCACCCGCCAATGCATGGCATACATTACATGATTTCTGGAGCTGCCCTGGAGTGAGAGGGGAGGAGAACCTGCCTGGGCCAAAGCCTGGGAGATCCTTGTGAGAGCATTCCCCAGAAACCTGGGAGATCAGTTTTCCCTTCAGAGGGCTTCAGACTTAGCTCAGAAACAGGAGAGCTGTGGGTCTGTGTTTAATCATTACACCTTCATTTTGTGCTTTTCTCAGGAGTGAGGCAGCCCAGAGATACAAAGCTTTGGAGGGGCTCCCACAGCACTGAACGAGACTGCTTTGGGGCATTGTTTTCTCCCAGTGTTTGTGTTGTCACGAGATTTGCTCTCGGCTCTTAAATGAGCTTTATTCACTAACAATATCTAATGATGTAGGAAAATTATCCTCCCAAAGTTGCTTCTGTTCTGTCAATACAGATTTTGGACTGCACATGTGTGTGTATATATAGCTCTATGCATTGTATACAGACACATTCCTTGCTGCTACATTTATGAGGGGCAGAGAACAGAGCACCCCAAAAGGTCACGACAGATTTTCCTCAGGGGAGGAGAGAACAGATCTCCTCCAGCAGAATCCTAAAAGCAAGGCTGGGGTTTCCAGGTTAGGCCAGTCATTTCTGGAGCCAAAAGATCTTATCTCTTCTGCCTTTTCAAATGCTAAAAGGGGAAGAAAAAAAAGTCATAAAGGCAGAGAACAAAGAGAATTTTTTTCCTGGGTTGTTTTTTTTTTTTTTCGAGCTCGGCAAACTTCGGGGTAATGCTTTAAAAACAACGAGTCGAAACGAGAACTTTTTCATCAGAAGTCGTCAAAGCGCCACGCCTTTGTGTCAGTCTCCCCGGAGGGGCCGGTTTGTGTCCCGATTCCTTCTGGAGAGGGGCGGGCGGTGGGAGCCGAGCGTGGCCCGGCGCTGCCCCAGCCACATCCCCGGTGCTGCCCCAAACACATCCCTGCACTCCAGCCACATCCCGGGCTCTGCCCCAAACACATCCCCGCATCCCCGGTGCTGCCCCAGCCGCATCCCCGGTGCTGCCCCAGCCGCATTCCCGCATCCCCGGAGCGCTGCCCGTGGCAGGCGGGCACAGGAGGGCAGCAGAGCTCCGTGCAGCTCCCGCCGCCGGGCACGGCTCCCGGGGAGATGTGCGAGAGACCGGAACAAATTCGGGCAATAGCTCGCCAGTCCTTCCAGCCGGCAGAGCTGCGGGGCTGGGCTGGAGTTTGAGAGGAGCGAACAGAGGTGCAGAACTGGGCTGAATTTTGAGACGAGAAACAAAAACCCCAAGTATTTTTCTAAGTATTTGCTTTGTGGGCAGCAAGGGGAGGGGAAAAATCCCCACCCTGCTGTGATTTGTTCCAGCCACCATCCTCGGCAGCCCGAACAACTGGAGCAGATGCAGTGGCTGGGTTTTGCTGCTGCATCTGACAGGTGGAGGTGGTTAAAACGAGGACAGTAAAAGTGTAAATCCCAGGGTCTTTTCAGGGATCTCAGTCAGGCTGTAAGGATGCTAAGCACCTGGAGTCATGCAGGCTCTGTTACATGAGCTGTCACAGTGTGAGGTCCTTTCCTTGCATGTGTTTTAATCTCTATAAACAGAGGAGTGCTCTCCTTAAAAGGGTGATTGGTGTGTCCTCAGGGCTTTCTCCATGCAGGTAGGGGCAGAGCTCCACATTGGACTGTTATCTTAAAGTGCCCATAACATGCAAAACAAACTGGATGAGTAAAAGCTTGATTTTGGTGACTGAAGAATTACCCAAATTCCCTTGTGGGCCAGTCTCAGCAAAGTTCCCTTAACCAGGAGTCACTCCTCTGCATCTCTTGGACCAGGGAGGTTTGCTGAGCAGAGTTCTCTCCTAAGGACCTGTGAGTAAGGACCTCCCTTGTGCATTTTGTGTCCCGCAGTGTTTTTTCAGCTGTGTTCAGAGCAGAAACCCTCAGTGTTCATCTCTCATTTAGAGCGGGTAGGAAATCAAAGATTGTTCTGCAAGGTGGGTGCCATTTACAGCCTGGCCTTTGTCTTGGGTCATTACCAGCAAGCTGGTGATAAACTGCTATTAATTAGGGACTGTCAGCACGTGCAGGTTGGAACAAGAGCACACCAAATGCAGCAGCTGAGGGAGCTGGCACTGAGAGCCTCCTGAGCTGTGATAAACCATTCTGTGGGGATCTGCCCTTTGAAGTCACTAAAATCTGCTTGAGAGCGACTTGCTGGGGTTTGGTGTGAGTAGCCCTTCACAATTAGATGTTTTATTCTAATGAAGCTGTGGCAGTCGCTCTCTTTATCACCTGAAGGATTGGTGATGAGCACAATGAAGGTGTTGGCTCAGCTCTTTATGAGACCTGAGGTGAGAGAGCAGGTGTGGATTGCCTCCTGCTCCCTCTCCCCTCTGCAGACACTCAGCACTGCTGGGGCTTGGCCTCATGCAGAGCCCTGGCTGTGCTGGTGCCCCGGTCACACTGGGGCTGAATTCCTGCCAGGAATGCCGAGCTGGAGACCTGATCCAGCTGCTTGGCTCAGCTGCTGAGCTGCCTGGGGCGTGCATGCCAAGCAGGGCAGTCTCGAGTAAACCTGCTCATGGGAAGTCCTTTCATTTATTATGGGCTGCATGGGAGTTTCACTGCTTCCAGCACTGGGCTTCTGCAGGCAGTGGAAGAGCCCTTGAGCCCTTGATGCTGTAGTGTAAAAATGAGTTTCCTTCACTTTGTCTACAAACAGTTTTCAGCTGACCTTACGTAAACCAAAGCAAGTTCAGTGAAGAGGAGCCCATGAAGATTGCACATCCCAGTTAACTGAAAACCATTCAGAGCAGTAACTGGCTAAACCAGAGTGCTCCTTTTGCAAGGACCCAACCTCATTACTTGTTCTTGATGACTTTTGGCAAACACTGCAGCTGAGTCAGCAGCTGGATTTTCAGCAACTTCTGAGAGTTTCCTCCAGGTTAGAACGAAGGGATCAGAAAGTGGATGGGCTGTCCCTGCTGGCATTGATACCCACAAGGGGATGAGCTGTCCCTGCTGGCATTGATACCCACAAGCGAATAAGCTGTCTCTGCCTCTGGCATTGATACCCACAAGTGCACGAGCTGTCCCTGCCTCTGGAGTTGATACCCACAAGGGATGAGCTGTCCCTGTTGGTGTTGATACCCAAAAGTGCACGAGCTGTCCATTGATACCCACAAGCAGAGGAGCTGTCCCTGCCTCTGGCATTGAGACCCACAAGGGGATGAGCTGTCCCTGCTGGTGTTGATGCCCACAATTGCACGAGCTGTCCATTGATACCTACAAGCAGAGGAGCTGTCCCTGCCTCTGGCATTGATACCCACAAGGGGATGAGCTGTCCATTGATACACACAATTGCACGAGCTGTCCATTGATACCCACAAGCAGACGAGCCGTCCCTGCCTCTGATACCCACAAGATGATGGAACCCTTGCGCTCGACCATGGCACGTTTTTATCTCCGTTAAATTCTGCCACCCTTCTGTGCTCCTCAGAAGGCACTCGGGGCTAACTCTGTCCCCCTCTCTCTCTGTGTGTCTGCAGGCAGCCGTGAGACGGCGTTCACGTACGCGGTGAGCGCGGCCGGCGTGGTGAACGCCATCAGCCGCGCGTGCCGCGAGGGAGAGCTGTCCTCCTGCGGCTGCAGCCGCACCGCCCGGCCCAAGGACCTGCCCCGGGACTGGCTCTGGGGGGGGCTGTGGAGACAACGTGGAGTACGGATACCGCTTCGCCAAGGAGTTCGTGGATGCCAAGGAGAGGGAGAAGAACTACGTGAGAGGCTCGGAGGAGCAGGCGCGCATGCTGATGAACCTGCAGAACAACGAGGCTGGCCGCAGGGTAAGGCTGCTGCCAGCCCCTTCCCTTTCTCAGAGGTAGCTGGGTGCCAGGTGACTTGGGGTTTGATGGGGTGATGCCCCAGTAGTGACATGCAGTTGTGTTCTCTGCAGGTTTTTGGTGAATGTTATGGACAGTATTCAGTATTACTCAATAAGGCAGTACAGCACAACAATTTATTACGACCTTATTGATGCTAGAATGGTTTTTTGTCTTTTCTTTTATATCCCTTTTACACAGTTCTGTGTATCCACAAGTATCAGCAGTATGCACACTTGTAACCCTTCACTTAGTTCAGTGCTCAGTGTTTTTTAAGTGTTCTGCAGGCCCTGAGGCTGAAGAGCCCAGAGCTGCAGAGCCAGGGACACCAAACATTCTGCTGGCTCAGGAAGCCAAGGGCCCCTGGCAGGACAGATTCTGGAAACTCGAGCTGAGCCCAGCCCAGCCCCAGCATTGGGCTCCCTTGTTGGATCTGGGCTGTGCAAAGTCTAGAACTGGTGTGTGTGACTGACGGGGGTGCATTTGCCACGCTGGCACCTGGGGGAAGTGGATGCACCAAACGGGATCCTGATTAAAACACTGAGGGAAAGACCCCAACCCCTTTTAACCATGTCTGGTTTCATTTCCCTAACACCAGGAAAAGGCATCATTATCACTCTGTGCAGCTTTCTGCAAGGTTGTTGTGGTCAGGTGTGGGTTGGTGTCTTTCCCCAGGCAGCAGCTGAGAACGAGAGGACAGAGTCTCAAGCTGTGCCAAGGGAAATATAGGTTGGATATTAGGAAATTTTTCATGGAAAGGGTGGTAAAATACTGGAATTGTCTGCCCGGGGAGGTGGTGGAGTTTAAAAAAGATTGGATGTGGCACTCAGTGCCATGGCTTAGTGGAAGTGTTGGGGCATGGGTTGGGCTTGATCTTTAAGGTCTCCTCTAACCCAGTGATTCTGTGATATTCAACAATACAATAACATTCAATATTGTCAATAATACAGACAGTATTCCAGTTTTAATGCAGGCTTCCACTGCCAGCTAAAGCCAGTGAATTTTGGGGTCTGTTGGGGTAATTTAGGGCACACATATGCAGATATTTAAGCCCTTTCCAAATAAACGAGGTATTGTTATGGCCTGTGTTTAAGGTTTGTGTCCAAGGAATCAGCTTCTGAAAGTGGCAGGCTGGTGGTGAAAAGAAGAACCTTTTGGTGTGTAGAGTTCTCTTCTACTGCTGTCATTTAGATGTTTGGGAATATAAGACCAGGAGCTTGGCTGTCCCTGAAACTCAGGCCTTGCTCAGGTACCTTGGTGCTGGGCACCATAAATAGTTTGCATTTAGTGACAAACATTTCCTGAGAAGATTCACAGTTTTGATCTGAGGACCCCTAGGGATGGAGAATCCATCACTTCCCTTTGTAGTCTGCTACCAGGATTAATCATTGTTTCAACTCTGAACCTAATGGTGATTTGAATTTATCTGGCACCAGCTTCCAATCAGTTCTCTTCCTGACTTTTACAGCTAAATCCAAAACCCTCTTAGTAATCAGAATTTCCTTGGCGTGCAAGTATTTATCTACTGTAATTTATTCCCCATTCTTTCCTGACAAACTAGATTGAGCACTGAAGACTCTCTCACTTTCACAGGGTCTCATCAGCCATCAAATCATTTTCCTGTCACTTCAGTGTACCCTTTCCAATTTTCCCATCCCTGTTTTGTATGCATTTTGCTTTTCACACAATTCCTCTGTCTGTGATTAACAGCCTGGAAGGTGTAGCATCATTCATATGCACTGCAGCTGTGTAATCCTGCCTCTTTCCAGAAGTAGAACAGGAGTATTAACTTGAACATCCGTGCATTTTCCCCAGGGTATTTTAAATTTTTATCATTCTTCCCTAGAAGTAAGCTTTTCAAAGGTTAATTTTACTTCTAATTCATGTTAAAAAATCCCATTAAGTGTACTTAGTCTTGCTCTTCTGCACATTCATTACCAATATCCTTAGTTTCCTTATCAATTTTCTGCCCTTTCTTACTTCTAATTGTTACTGAATTATCTTTCCCTTTCCCTTGGATGTCTGTCTTTTCTGCATGTAATTTCAGCTTCATTTTGCCACCAAAGATGATTTATTCTATTTTTTTGGTTGTGAAATCAATGTGTCAGGTGGAAGCATTGCAAGCACTTCATGGTTCTTTTGCAAAATCAAATTGGAGTAAATTTGCAGTAGGTGAAAAACTGGACTTGAAAGCTGTAAAACTCAGTGAATTTTAGTTTTTTGGCTTAGATGGGCAGAAGCTCTGCATTTGCTTAGAAACAGGAGGTGTGTGATAGAGCAATAGCCTGAATTCTTTTGTGCATTACTTGCTTTGAACATCCTGCATATCTGGAGCAAGAACTTGGATTGCTACAAATAAATACCATGAATAAAGCAAGGAGTGAACATGAGACCCCAGCAGCTTTGGGGGGTCAAGAATATGGGCCTAGTCTGAGGTGCCAGATGAACTGCAGTAACACAGATTAAATGAACACAACTCAGATTAGATTAAATTTAAGGGAAGCATAAACCAGTGTGAAATTAAGCTTGTGGATTAGAAAAAAAAAAACCCAACCCAAAGAAACTCTGATAAACTAAGGGAGCTGGTTAACAAGCTCAGCTGAGGAACTGGATGTGGAGTAGGTCTGGAACTTTTTCAAGTCAAAGATGCTAAAGCCATTACAACTCTGCATGCCAACAGGAGAAAAAAGGTTGTAGGAAGAATATCCAGACCTCATTGAATGAATAAGTTGTTAGGAATAGACCAAGAGCTTACTAAGAATGGAGGGGGAAAAAAAGGTAGCAAATAAATAATGAAAAGCTCTGTCTTAGAGGTCAGGAAGTGTAAAGAGGATGTGAGAAGAGTAAAAATAATGTTGAGTCACACCTTGCAAAGGCTAATAAAATAAACAGCAAAGGTTTTTTAAACTTTGCAAATTGGAGGAGATTGGAAGAAAGGAAACAGCCAATGAGGATGGGGCTGAGTCTAAAAGCAGAGAAGTTTTGGTGCCCGAAATGAGGGAGTGCCTTGCCTGGGGCTTTGAGTTGGAGTGGGGCATTGGATACCTCAGAGGAAAACAGAAAACAATTTGAGAAGGCTTTTTCAAAGGTTGATGACACAATCATCTAGAACATCACTGATTTTCTAAAAGCAGACTAGATCTGACAGGTCTCATTTATGTGAACTTCTGTGAAACATTTGAGGTGTTTCCCACGTGGGAAATTCTTGGGTAAACTGGGAAATACAATGAAAACTGCAGTTGCTGTGAGATGGACAAGGAAAGACATCAGTAAGTTGTGTGCAGGAATGTAGCTTGATTTTAATGGAGCTTGATTAGCAGAGCTCATCAAGGACTCGCCCTTAGTATTTTTATTTCTCAAGCATTAGGAACGGCCTGGTGAATTTTGGTGAATTTTGCTGTTGATGCAAAGGTGGTAGGTGGTGTAACCACAGAGGACAATCTGAATTTTTTTACAGAGGACAATCTGAATTTTGCACAGCAGCTAATGACACCCAGTGAAACAACATGAAGGCCATCATTGGAGGCCTTGTATGAAATCCACCTTCAGTTTAGAGCAGGAAAGAATCAGTTGGCTGCAAATGACTGCAGATGCAGTGTGGCTTGGAAGGTGGTAAATATCCTGTAACACACCAGACATGAGTCTTTATACAGCATGGGGAATACTAATGCCATTGTGTTAAGCTCTCGTGAGGCCCCAAAGTATTGTGTGTTCTCATGTTCCCAAGTAAAATGACCTCAGACTAGAAAAGCCTTGTTAGGGTGACCCAAGGGATAGGAATCTTTTCTTGAAAAGTGGGCTGGAGCAGCCTGCCATATTTAGCCTAGTGAAGTGAAAGTGGAGAGAGGATATGACTGATGTCTGTGTTCCTGGGAGAAATAATAGGGAAGGAAAAGTACTTTTTAAGCAAAAGGCCAATTTGGCACAATAGCAAATGGGCATAAAGTAAATACATACAGGAGAATGATAAAGTATCTTTGGAATAGCAATCAGAATCCTGGTGGCTGAAAACCTAATTGCTTTTAAAAGGGCATCCTATGCACTTAGGGAAAATGTTACTTGAAGCAGTGCCTATAATAGCAGGAGATCCTACTTAATAATCAGGAGGTCCTGACTAGTCCTGCATTCCCAAATTTCTGAGACTGGTTTTGCAAGTAGGAAGGTGCATATATAACACATTGCCAGAAGTTTATGCTGGAAGAAAGGACTGCTGGAGAGCCATCAGAGTGACCAGCAGCTGCCATCCCACTGCAGCCCTGCCCTGCTTTCACAGCCAGGTTTCAGCTCTTGCCTTCTGATTTACAGACAGATTTTTGGTGTATCTCTGCACTCAGTTTCCTACGAGTGAGAAAGTTCTCCTTGAATCCTGTGAAAGCCCTGCCCTGCTTTCACAGCCAGGTTTCAGCTCTTACCTTCTGATTTACGGACAGATTTTTGGTGTATCTCTGCACTCAGTTTCCTACGAGTGAGAAAGTTCTCCTTGAATCCTGAGGTGGCAGGAGAGAGGATTTTCCCTTCTCTCTGTAGCTCTCAGAAGGAGCTGGGGGAGGGACAGGAGGGGATCAGGTCTTTTATCTTTCAGGCAGTCCTGACCCCATCACCCCTTCACTCCACATCGGAGTCCTTGTGGTGGTGGCTTCTGGCTTTATTGCTCTTGTTTGTTTGTCTTTGGCTGTTATCTCAATATGTCCTTTCCTTCCATCTGTCTTTTTCTTCCAGTTGGTGTCCATTACCCTCTCTTATTCCCCCATTGCTTATCTGTGGCTGTGTCTGGAGGCTGTGGCAGTCAGTCCTTCCAGGCTGTTTACCCAGCCAGCATATGGCAGCCCTCAGTCATCAGTCACTCCAGCACTGCCAGGAGAGCCTGCAAGGGGGGCTGGCTAATTGACCACGCAGGAATTGCCCATTAATTCCCTTCCTGTTCCCATTCTTGCACAAAAAAGAATTGGAAGAGAACTTGGGCTTATGGGAAGGGGCTCTAAGCCTTTCCATTAGAGGCATTTTTAACCTGTTTAAGTGGTGTGGCCATCCATCAGATCCTGCCCTCAGAGCTGCATGTGGGGTCTGCTATTCTTTACCTTGACCCGAGCCTGATCAGAGAGCAGTTCTCCAATTCCCTCTGCTTTTTCCTCGTCTGGGCAGTGCAGGGGGAGAGTGGGAGAGTCATTTGGCAGCAGAGGCTCTGGGTGCCTCCACAGGACGTGGTGCTGGGAGCTGTGGGGGCTGAGTGGCACCTGGAATCACTGGTAGCACTGGCCCACCCCACAGCAGCCACTGCCCACATGGGCCAGATGTTTTGAGCATCAGTGAACTCATTCCCATGACATTAGCTGAGGGGGATTGAGTTGCAGTGTTTTTCTAAAGGAACAAAGCCCGGGATTAGGAAGAATGGTAATACTTTATAAAAACACATGCAAGGGCAAGGGAGGCACGAGTGGCCTGGGATTTGACAGAGCCATAACCAAAAAGTGCTAACACAGGTTTATAACGAGCAGGCTGGCAGTGCAGGGAGGATATAGTGAGTGTCTGGGGCTCAGGAAATTCAGCTGCAGCCTGTCTGGTCACAGTACAGCAGGAATCCTTAAGTAACAGTGTGGTTGGTCCTCTGCAGTTGTAGTTTGATCCAAGACAAGTGCTTAACTCCCAGCTTGTAGCTGTTACATTGCACTGTGAGGGATTGCCTCGGTAAATTGAGCTCTGAGGAGCAGAACTAAAGCCTTTCTGTTTTAAGGACTCACTCCATTGACTTTCTTGGGAGCTGGATTGGCCTCCATGTGATTTAGCCATTAAGCCAAATTGAATCTTCACTAGCTGTCAAAAGCACTAGACATTAGCTAGGCAAGGAAGCAACCAGTTGTTGCAGCAGAACTCTGACCTCTCCCTGCTGGTCCAGAACGTTGTTGAAGGCAGAAGGTTTTGCTTGCATATGCTCAATTGCCTTAATCACCTTGGCACGTGAAAGCAGAGAGCTGGGAAGCTTTCTTCTGTGTCAGTGAGTGAGGCAGAAAAGAAACCCCTGTGTTTGGCTGCTCTTTTTCAGCAGAAAGTCTGGCTGGAAGACACGTGGCCATCTCTTTCAGAGCACCCTGTTTTGTTCTCCTGTTCCTTGCCCTCCCCCACCAGATGCAGCTGGTGGTGATTTTGCAGCTGATGCCAAACATCCCTGCTTGGCACGTGGGATCTGGCAAAAGCACTGCAGGGTGCAGGATGGTCTTGGGAGAGCAGATGGGAGCCTGATGGTGAGAGGATGAGCAGCCAAGGGCTGGGGGATGAGCTGCTGGAGCACGGAGTAGCTCTGGTGGTGAGGGGATGCCCAGCTCTTGCTTTGCAAGCTCTGTCAGTGCCTGAGAGCTGCCAGGAGCTCACGTGGCATTGCAGTTTTGTGCCTGTCTCTCAAGTGAAGGGGAAGAACAAACCCACCCTGCATTTCAGTTTATTTCACTTGGTTTTTATTCCTCCTGCCTCCCAGCTAGTGTGGGGAGGAGGAGAGCAAACACTGTCTGCTTTTAGATCCCATGCTTGCTCTGATGAGGGTTGTACTCTCACTGCCTTGGATTTTCAAGGCTCTTTGCTAACTTTGATGCTGCTGATGCCTTTTCCTGGTGTTATAAACTGAAGTGAGACACAGTTATGAGGGTTTTGGGGTCTTTACCTCAGTATTTGAATCAGGATCCTGTTTGATGCATCCACTTCCCCCAGGTGCCAGCGTGGCAAATGCACCCCCGTCAGTCACACACACCAGTTCTAGACTTTGCACAGCCCAGATCCAACAAGGGAGCCCAATAATGAGGTTGGGCTGGGCTAACCCCTCGTTTACAGAATCCTCCTGTCAGGAGACCTTGGCTTCCTGAGCCAGCAGAATGTTTGGTGTCCCTGGCTCTGCAGCTCTGGGCTCTTCAGTCTCAGGGCCTGCAGAACACTTACAAAACACAGAGCACTGAACTAAGTAAAGGGTTACAAGTGTGCTGCTGATACTTGTGGATACACAGAACTGTGTAAAAGGGATATAAAGAAAAGACAAAAATCATTCCAGCATCACTGGATTTCCAGGGGTATGCTGCATCCACAGCCCCTGCAGGCTGCTGAAAACATAGCTGGAAGTGTCTGGGAAAAGAAAAGTGGGATAAAGTCTGGGAAGCTTGCTGTGCTGTTGAAATCCTGGCTGCCCTGCCTGGCCACAGCCCTGCTGGTGGAGGGAGCTGGGCACGAGATGGCGCAGGAACACAGCCAGGGCTCCCAGCTCAGCCCAGCTCCCTGCCAGGGACATGTGTCTGTCTGTGCACCACCACCCCTGCCTGGACCCTGCCCCTGGACGAGCTGCTCTCGGGGGAAATGAAGGGAAAGGGTGTGGGTTATTTCCAAAGGATGCAGATGTGTGCCTGTAAGGGGAGGGCTGGTTCCTGGTGCGGGCAGGAGGAAATGGGCTGGGTCCCAGGTGTTCCCTTTCTGCAGTTCTGAGTGGGAAAAAGGTGCCACGCCGTGGTGGTCTGTGAGCTGGGGGGGTTTCCAGAGGCCACAAAGAGGGCTCCTTCTCCTCTTCTCCTGCTCTTGACCCCGCTCTCAAGGCAGAAATCCACCAGAGGGAAAGAAGGTGGGGCGAGGAAGCCGAGTTTGCAGGCAGGGTGACCAGAAATAGAAATACTTAGGGAATGGGAACACAGCAATCACAACAGGGGAGGGGAGGAGGAGACCTCTGTCACAACAGAAATTGCAGGACAATCAATGCAGCTCGGAAAGCACGGTGAATGGGCTGTAACACAGCCAGGTGCCACTGCAGGAGCAAGCACAGCCCTGTTTTAAATGCATTTGTAGTGTTGGTTTTTCGCAAATAATGAATGCTATGTGTATAATATTGATCCAGTGTTTGTGTAGAAATGTAGCCATTCTGGTTTTGTTTAATAGTTGAGAAATAACTAACATTTCTATGTTAAATATCACTCACAAACTACCCCTCAAGCAAGGGGATTTACTCCTATCAAGATATTCCTAGACAAGAGACTCCTCTGCCAGGAATTGACAAACAACTGTGCAAACTTCTACTTCTATCAAGATATTCCTGGATAAGAGACCCCTCTGCCAGGAATTGGCAAACGACTCTACAGATGGACAGATTAACTGAATTCTTCAAAAGAACTTCATTAGAATTATACAACAAGCTGTTACAGTAAAAAAGTATATAAAGAAAGGAGAGGGGTGCTCTGGCTCTGTGCCAAGTGCACCCAGCGTCCAGGGACGCTGTAATTCCTTTGCCTTGTCTTTGTCTTTCCTTGTTGATTTTTTTTTATTAAAAACCTTTTAACTTTAACAGGACAGGACCTCGTTTTTACCAGCCCTGCCTGACCATGCCTTTCTCTGCCCACAGGCCGTGTACAAGCTGGCAGACGTGGCCTGCAAGTGCCACGGCGTGTCGGGCTCCTGCAGCCTCAAGACGTGCTGGCTGCAGCTGGCGGATTTCCGCAAGGTGGGCGACCTGCTCAAGGAGAAGTACGACAGCGCTGCCGCCATGCGCATCAGCCGCAAGGGCAAGCTGGAGCTGGTCAATGCCCGCTTCAACATGCCCACCCAGGAGGACCTGGTGTACGTGGACCCCAGCCCGGACTATTGCCTCCGCAACGAGACCACGGGCTCGCTGGGCACGCAGGGCAGGCTGTGCAACAAGACCTCGGAGGGCATGGATGGCTGCGAGCTCATGTGCTGTGGAAGGGGCTATGACCAGTTCAAGAGCGTGCAGGTGGAGCGCTGCCACTGCAAGTTCCACTGGTGCTGCTATGTCAAGTGTAAAAAGTGCACAGAGATCGTGGATCAGTATGTCTGTAAATGAGGGGGGAGCCGCCAAAGCAACAAATCTATATTATATAAATCTATATAAATATATTTTATATTTGTATAAATAAACAGATGGTGATAATAATTAAAGAAGCTTATTTAAGAGACGTTTTGGTTTTGAAGTTTCCCCCGGCCAGGCCGGCTGATTTGGCATTCCTTCAGTTCTGCTGGGGGTGCATCTCCCAGGCAGAGCACACCAGCATGTTCTGCTATTTCCTTACAGAAAGCAAGCCAGTGAGAGGAAGAGGAGTTCTTTCTTCTCTCCGGTCAGTAAATCTCAGCATTTTGCAATAGTATTTTGCACATTACAAATTACGGCCAGACATGGGTGAGTCCTGGTTGTTCAAATTTCAAATCCTGCACTGGGGAATTTGGAATTGATTCTTGGTCCCTCTGAAGGGCTTTGTCACACTAGAGGGAAGGTTAGCTAAGGCTACAAGGGTATGGCTTAAAATCCACAGTCTTGTAAACCATTCCTGGATGCTCCCCAGACCACAGTGGGGTAGAGGAAAGTTCACAGCCTGCTGGTGTGAGGAAGGAAGGTTCAGCCTGTGGCTAACCAGTGCACAGCCTGGGAGTGCCCCCAAAGCAGCACCTGGCTCTTCTGCACCACCTGGGCCAAGGGAAATCTGCCCAGCTCAAACCACACGGCTGTGTGTGGGAGGGATTTTTATTTTTTTTCTTTTCCTTTAAATCCCATGCTGAAACTCAATTTTTCAATAGAGAGGAAAAGCTGCCAGTGCCAGGGATGTTTGCAGAGTGTATTTTGTCAGTGGAAAGAAGCACTGCAGACACACACTTGCACATGGCTGCGTAAGCACTCCTCATCCTGCTGCCGCTTCTCTCTGAAGTGGATGCAGGTGGTCACCTTGTTCAGCTCCATTAAATCCTCCTCACCACCAGCCCTATTGTACAGTGTCTCTTTAACATTAAACACCCCTCAATAATGTTTCTTTCCCTCTGTTTGTGTGTATTTTGTTTTATTCTTTTGGCAAGGTTCTTTTATTTTTAGAAGACAGAGGCCGTGCTCTTCCCCGGGACAAGTTAACCACAGGAACGTTTTCTCCCAGAATGTGGGTGAGTGTTCACCAGGGGAAGTCTTCTCTGTGCTTTTCCTTGGTAATAAAAAGCCTGTAATAAAGCTCTACCAGGGCAGAAGGCATTACCAAAGTCTGCTAATCAGTCTTACCACGTTGGGATTTTAGTACAATCCAATTCATAAAGCAGGGAGCAAATGCGGTTTCTAGCACAAGACATTTCCTGGACCTCTCAGCATCTGCAGAGTTCATTTGCAGTCAGAACAATCAAGAGAAGCCAATTCCCAAAATATAAGGGTTTGCTAATATACATCTACTTTTGTTACTGACATTGCAAGGGTGTTGGAGTTTTTTTTTTTCCCCTGTAAATTTTAAAATGCTCAAAATATGCCAGTAAGCAATGAGCCAGTCAGGAAGATTATTGTTTTTATATTAAACCTCTGTTTCTTATAAAACATTGCAGCTTTACAGATTCCACCATTTCAACCACCAGAGAAGAATTTATATGTACCTTTCATACTTCAAATATTTGAGGACTCCAGAAAAGCACAAGGAAGAGAAATTATGCTTAATAATTAGGAGTTGTTGTTTTTTTAAACCAACGTGTCCAGGTTTTATTTTATTTTTTTTAACCCAACAGGCAATATATTTGCTGGCATCCCAGAAAGCAGGTTTTTTTGGAATATAAACAGTGGCCTAGATTTACTTTATTATATAAAATCCAAAGCCAGTGGTATTGTAATTCAAAGTAACGGAAATAGTTTTCCATGCATGGAAAAAATGTGAGTGCAGTGGCCTGATCCAACTCCCATTAAACTTCAGTGGGAGCTGGACTGAGCCCAAGATGGGATCAAATGTGTGAGCTATTCACTCCTGGGATGCTCTGTTTCTAGCCCAGCAATAAAATTTGCTCTACCTTGGATACATCTGAAAAAGACCTTTCCTCCCACCACCCTCACCTCGTGTTCTTGTCCATCCTCATTGCATCAGTGCCTGAAGGTGTCAGCTCCCTGTGTATGACCCCCTCAGGCATTGTTAATGTGTCTAATGTTCAAAATGACTTCATCTGCCCTTTCTGATAAAGACCACACATTTCAGGGAGTCACAGCTCTCCTTGCGGTTTGGCACCACGATGAATTTTGTGGGTGTAAACAACTCTGGGAGCGGAAAAGTTGGCATTGTTAGGGCTGCTATTCATCCCTGGATATGTCCTTCTTTTTCCATCTAAAATGTCTGGATGGAAAAAGATGTTTTCTGGCCTTTTGTCCCAGCATTCCAGACCTCTGGCAGCCTGGTTGGAGCCAGCAGTTCCTATTGGACTGGGACCATGTAGCCATAGGAGAGAAGTGACCATTAGTGTTTTTTCCCCTCCCTTTGTTTTTCACAAGACCCAGGTTTCAGTGGTTTAGGTTTTCTGGGAGTTTTGTATCTGAAAGTTTGATCCCTCTCTAACTTCACGCTTAATTTCAGTGGCACTCACACCTGAAAGAACCTCAGTAGGGTGGCAGAAGTATAAAATAAGAACACAGCAAGATTGGCTTGATGCAAACCCAAAGGAAGTCCAACAGAAAGCTGCAGCAGAACTGCTGCTTTCCCAGGGAAGTTAAAAAGTGGTGGGTTTTAAGTTGTGCCTCGTTTGATTCACAGAGTGATAAAGAGGGGTGTGGGGCTGGGAGCTAAGCTTAATTCTGACCTCTGCTGATAATTGCTTTGTAATTTTCAAATAGTTACTTAATTTCTTTGCATTTTTAACCTCCAGCCTCCTTCTGCATAAAACAAGGATCAGGATACCTCATTTTTCTGTGAAGATCTTTGAGAAATATGGCTGAAAAAAATAAATGGAAGGCCTAAGTTCTGTGCTCATTAAGGCTGGCAGGCAGACAGCTGTACCCACATTGTGTGGGGACACTCAGTTGGGCACAGAGAGGCTCAGCAGCACCTTGCAGGGTCAGAGGTGTTGCTGGGGGGCTCAGAGGAGCCTTGGAGGGTCTGCAGCAGCAAAGCCTTACTGCACAATGCTGCAGGAGAGAGGTCAGCTCAGGGCTTGTTTATTTATGGCATTGAAGATCTTGTAGCTGAAGGAAGGCTTAGGGAGGTCAGCCTGGTTTCTGCCCGCTGAAATTCTGTTTGCAGAATGTGGATAAGATACTCACACAGAACACCATTATACACTGTGGGCTGGTAACTGGCTGCCACATTCCAGCCCTGAAGTCCCTGCACTTCAGGCTGATAGAAATGGCCACCCTTAAGTCATGTAAAACTAAACTATTTTGGGCTTAAAGGCACTGTGCAAATATACTGTTACTGCAAGGCAGTGAACACGGGCTCCTAAACGGAGCAGAACAGGATGCAAATCTGTCATCATTTTCCAGCTGGCAAGTACTGCCTCAATTACAGTGGGAATGAATGAGGCCTCAGTGTGCTCTGCTGCAAGGTAAGCTAAGCAATGGCAGATCTCAGAACAGAAACTTGCAGCTGATATCAATCATGCTGAAAAGAAGGTGGCAGGATTGTGGGAAAGCTCAAACGAACCTTTTAACACTGCTCAACTTCAGACCACTGGAATCCCATTCTGTGTCCCCAAAAGGTCTGTGCCTGCTCAGAGCTCAGTGTGACAGAGCAGCTGCTGCCTTCTGCAGTTCAGGGCACAGCCTGAACCCACACATGCAGCACTGGTGTGACTTACAGTTCTGTACAGAACTGCCTGAAGTTCTGTAGCCCTGACAAGGCACAAACCAAGCAGATCTTGCTCAGCTGTATCAAATCAAACACACGGGAATCTCTCTCTGCTCACTTGACCCCATGCAGGGAGAAGCCCAGGAGGTTTAAATTACACTGTGGGAGCAATTCCTCATCACCTGTGGCTACAGAAATACAGGCAGTATTTTCATCTGCTGACACAGCCACAGAACATCCCAAGGAGACCTTGGGAAATTCCTTCCAGTGACTACAGGGCATTTCTCAAGTGTCTGTCACAAGGCTTTTCCAGAATCAGCTGCTTATATGGTCATTAACTTTCATTTAGCTTTTGTTTAACTACATTTGAGTTAAAGAGTTTCTGCAGGTAGTCTGTGAAGCCAAGTTCACTGATGGGCACACTCTGAAGGAACTGTCATGGCACACAGAGCGGGTATGAACATAATACCAGATCCCCTTCTTTTCACATAAGTCTAAGCCCTGGGGCCCAGAGATGCATCCCATCCCTTGGGATGTGTCTCCTGGCCGTGTTCTGACTCCCTGGCAGTGTGCAAAGGCCTGTGGATGCAGAGACTGGTGAGTGAGCAGCCTGTCCCAGCTCCAGTGTAGGTAGGTGGTGGCTTTGGGACTGGGCCACCTCCTGAGCATACCAGCTCTGAAGTCTAAATATAACCAGCTCAAAGGTAAGCAAAGGTTAGATTTCAATGCCTAAAAGAACACGTACCAGAAAAGACAAAAAGAATCATGATCAGCAGTTATAAATCCCCAAATTACAATAATTAACCCCCCAGTATGATTCAATGATGACAGCATGCTCATGTGTTCCATCCATCAGTCTCCTGAAGCTGTTACTCTACCCTCATTTCTTAGTTCTGTTTAAATGACAGTTGAAATTTATTTTTTTGCATTAGAATTCAAAAAGGTATGACCTACAGAATAGCATTTCCTGGAAGACAGAAAAACAGGGGAGCAAACAGGGTCAGTTCTCCCTGTGAGCAGTGATAAAATGCAGCAGCCATAAAAAGAACTCGAGTTGGACACCTGCCCTAAGTGTCACAGTTACCTCTCCATGTTACCCACCCAGTGCAAGCTGGCTCTGATGGACATTTTATTACTGCTCCCAGTACTGGCAAGAGTTCCAGCTGTTTGGAATGTGGTGGCTGCAGCACTGGTGATTTGGGAGGGGAGGAAGCCTCTGATAAGGAAAGAAATACTAAGAGAATGAGCAGATGCTGCTTTTCTGGGAGGCAGGGAGGTTTCTGTGCCTCCCCAGGCCCTTTTCCCACTGGTGCTTACCTGGGAACTTCAGGAGGGAGCTGCTCAGGTATGTTTGCCGACAGAGGTGAAGCAATTTAAAGGCTTGCAGCAATAACACACATCCTGAAAAAAAAAAAAAAAGAGGTTCAGGCTCTTCCTTACCCTAAGGCAGTTTTATTCTGAATCATCATTTGTCTTGTGGCTCTTCCTAGAGTGCCATATTGCTGTGTCAGCCCTTCACAAGACTGCCAGAGCATTGAGGTGATGCAGGATGGGCAGGATGAGGCACTACCAGGCAGGGACAACACTGCCCTTCAGGGGAAAAAATGAAAATATGTGGGGTAAACCTAGTGCTGAGGGTAATTTGTAACCCTGTCTTGTCCACAGTCTCAAAGAACTCAGCATCTTCTTGGGCTGAGCAAACACCTGGAGCAGTTTTTTAAGAGTGGCAGCTCTCTGCAGGTCACTGTGATAATTCTGGCCAGTCTCAGTTTCCTTTGCCACAAGCAAATTTGTTTTCTCTTGCTCGGGAACAACAGAGTTAAGCTGTAATGACCTGCTGGCTTCCACAAATCACAGGGCTGTGCATATGGGACAAACACATTCTGAAGGAATTGAGGCAATGGACGTTTTATTAGTGCTTCATTTTCTGGGAATCATCTGTAAAAGACTGGGCAGTACATAACTCTGCTTTTGAAAATGTGTTTTGCTGTACTGCAGAGCACAGCTTTGCTTTTTGATTTCCAGGCTCTTGAACCAGAATAAACTACCCAAATTCCTTTTATTCAATATTTATTGAATCAGTATTCATATCTCATTCTCCCTCTTAATCGGCTGCTTACACATTAAGTTATGGTGACAGGAAATGACAGATGAAAATGCCATGCAGCTTTTACATAGATTTTTCGTCAGTGAAGCTCAAAATATTTTTAAATCATTAGCGCCATTTTACAGAAGAAATCCTGAAAGACAGGGCAGGAAATACTTCATCCGACAGGCACGGGGTGGAGCTGGAGCAGCCCCTGCAGCTGCTGCTCCCCGTGCTGTGCCCAACGGCTGTCAAAATCCATTTTGATTGATGAGAGAAACTGTAAGTCCGTCTGAGAGTGCAACTGTAATGTTCAGCAACCACCTTGCTACCTTCACAACAGCAAAAACTCTAATGAATGTGGGAGATGGGGCTTGTTTTAAAGGAGAAAATAGGGAATCGTAGTTTTGTACACAGAGTTTTAAGGAATGGGCAGGATGTATTTATT
>JAHLSL010000042.1:11754889-11786048 GCA_025920805.1 Petroica traversi | reverse complement strand
GCTCTTCAGCCTCAGGGCCTGCAGGGCACTTACAAAACACTAAGTACCAAACTAAGTAAAAGGTTACAAGTGTGCATGCTGATACTTGTGGATATAGAGAACTGTGTAGAAGGGATATAAAGGAGAAGACAAAAATCATTCTGGCATCAGGGCTTTGGGCTGGTTGTGCTGGTGCTCAGCAGGTTCTGTGTGTCACTGGTGCTGAGGTGATGGGCAGTGTGGTAATTGTGCCATGGCTGCAGGGTGAAATCCTGACATGCCAAATGTGCCAGGTTGCTGCTCCTCTAACTGAGCCCTTGACTGCTCTGTCCCTGACCTTTCCTCTTACACCCTTGGAGTGTGGAGCCTGGCCAAGCTGCAGGACCACCCACCAGCCCCAGCCAGGCTGACCATTCAGGGGAGAAGGAGGAAACTTGGCAGCCACAGGGTTTTTCTGTCCCCTTGTCCTGTTATGTAAGTGGCTGGCCAGAGCCTCTCAGGGTAGTGCCTGCTGGCTTCTGGATGCCTTTGGGGAGCTGTTGGTATTCTTAGGGTGCTTTGCCTGGTGTCCCTAGGGAATTTTCTGTATCAGCCCTCATCCTTTTCTCTATGGAGTTGGGGTTTTTTCTGTCTCTTAATAATTTGATTTCCTCCCTGTTTCTATTCATTAGGCCCTTTGCTGGCCTTCCTCAGAGAGAACTTTTAGCAAGTTTTTAGTGAGGATGTCCATCCCCTAAGGAAGAAAAATATCTTCTAGGTATGAATGTGCAGCAACATAAGACAGACGTGTATTGGTATTCAGAGGTTTTTAGAGTTAAAGGTGGCTTCATGTGCTTAATACCCATTGATGGATTTACCCTGTGTATTTATCCATTTTCCTTGTGAATCCTTGTTCTGTAGCAAAAAGTTCCAAGGTTTACTTGTTGCTGTGTCAAAGATGACTCTTTTGTGTTTGAGGTCACCTTACCTGATCTGCTGACTCTGTGTGACCTTTCCTTGGTTGCTGGGCACTGGTTTGTATCTTCATTTTTTCTCCTCATTGTTTGGGGTCTGTTCTTGTAGCCACCAATATTAGGAAACCTTGTGCTGTGTTGAAATCTTAACTGCAGTTTTAAGTGGTCACTTCTGGTTTTACATAAAGCTTTCTTTTCTATCACAAAGGAAGCCTTCTCTCAAATAATTTAATAAATGTACAAAATGTGATGTAGAACTTGTGAAGTATTACAGATTGATAGCATATAGTAAAAATAGATACTAGATTTTTGTATTTCATAAGTTCAAGGCTTGTGTCACTTCATACTTGTTTACTTAGTTAGACCTGCTTGCTTATCTACATAGGCCAGGACTTGCCTGGTTATCTGGGCAGGCTGATGGTCCTCCAAGGTTTTCTTTCTGCTTTTCCAATGCATTAAATTCCCAGCACTGGTTATTGACTTTCCTTAGGACTTACAGCCTGTCAGTGTCTACTTTTTTCCCAAAATCCTGTTACCACTACTGTGCTGTCAATACAGGAAAAGCCTTTCATGCTTTCAGAATGGTGCACCTGGGGATACAAGTGGGTAAGGCAGTGGTTTTGCTCTGTTCAGATCTGACCCCCTGGATGGAGTTCTCAGCCAGAGAGCTCAGCTGAGGACATCTTTGGCATACAAATTATTGGCTGCCCTCTGTATGTAGCACTCAGTCTGCTGGGAAGCTTGGACTGTGTCTTTTGTCTGTCTGTGCACATCAGGGGAATCTAAAGAGCTGTGCTGCATCTCAGTCACAACCATGGATAGGGTAGTTTGTCTTCACATCAGAATTACGTTAGATAGCTTGTTTTTCTTCCAGAGAGAGAGCAAACATGTCGTTGAATGAGATCCTTTATTTGCTAACTCCATTGCCACCAGGTGTTGTGTCAGCCTAAGGGTTGTTTTCTTCTTTCCAGAACAGTTTATCTGTGTAGTTCTACGTGTATTAACACCCCTTACAGATGCAGTTGGGCTAGGGCAAGAGTACCTTCAGTAACTGTTTGAAAACTAGGACAAGAAACTATTCAGTAGTTTGCTGACCCAGTTCTTGCTTTCTGCTCGTGTTCCTCCTGTCTGGGCCCTTGTCCAGGAAATCAAGTGAAATTCCTACCCTTCCTACTCTTAAGATCGTGCAGGCTTATCGACTTGGCCATGTTTCCTTCCTGCTCTTAGCATTTCTTACAGAAATTGAGTGTCTGTATGGTGTCTGCAGGTTCTTTCTGCAAACAGAAGCACAGACAGTAGTGCCAGGCTCACTGTTTGTGTTTAGGTGCTGTTGTAGGAATGTGTATGAAAGGCCCTTAGGTGCAAAACAACCCTGACAGGTCACCCCAGCAGAGTTCCCTCTCTGGGCAATGTTACCACTTCAGGTGGTTTCTTTTCCTGGGGCTGTTCAGACCTTGCTATTCTATTGTAATTTTCCTGTAACACTTCGAAGAGAACAATGGATGGAGTCTTGCATTCCTTCTCCTTTGTTGTTGTGTTCTTGTTTATGGTGGAAGAGGAAGTACCCCTTGTGCATGTGTCTGTTTATGAAAGTAACATGCCTGCAAGTGAGGCCAAGAATTTGTTGTTGGTACAATGGGAGTCTTAACAGTGTGACTCAGTTTTTCTTCAGGAACATCTGACTAACAGTTCTCAGAAGAATGTGGCAGTTACATACACCAAAATGTTGCCAAAAAGCAGCTAAAATTGTAACACATGGGCTTTTTGGTTTCTGTGCCTCCTCTGTGCTTTATTTTCACCCTTTTATTGCTGCTCTGGATCTTAGGTCAGCAGCACTGGGCTGCTGGAGAGGGTAACAGAGGTTCCCTTGGAGTTATTGTTAGGAGTATGATGTTGATGTTCCTGTGTCTTCTTCCTCCCTCCAGGATCCACTTGAGTTTCCTTGGTATCTTTGTTAATATGCTTTTATTCCTCTTTTCTTTAATCATTGGTCTAAAGCTCCATGTTATCTCTGAATTTACTCTATACGGTGCCCCTCATGTATGTTGGCTGAATTCTTTGTTACCCTGAAGCCAGGTTTGTCCAACTACAGGTCTGCATTTCACATAATGCTGTGTTTTCTTTTGTGAATTTCATAATTAGAGTAAATGTTGTATTCTACCTATAATAAAGGCAACCTGGATGTCTGACTTCAACTTTATCTGTTTATGTGAAATTAAGCCTTTATTCCTGTTTTGTAATAAGAGATTTTCATAAGTGTAAATATTGTGTCTGTTTCCCTTGAGGATTTTTTTGCTTAATCTGCTGTCATTGGAGTTTTATGTTGTAAATTATCGTCTGTAAGTAGTTTGACTAAAATAATAATCTTTATTTTCCTGTAATGATGCTGATTGTCATTAATCCAGTGTTCCACCCAGTCCTCATTGTACTTAGCAAGCAGAATAGCTCAGTTACCAAAGGCAATTACGTGCTTCAAAGTAGTGACACCATATCTTTTTCACTGAAAATATCTAGAAGGTAAGTGCTACTCATTGCCCAGCTCCTTTACAGCAGTTTTTTCCTCAACTCCATTGTGTGTTTTGGGGACTTTTCTGGTTTTGAGGGGGATTTTTTTTGGGTTGCAAGAGACGTGAATCGCACACACAAAGCCATCATCCCCCATGATTATCTGAATACAGCAGTAAGTGGTGTTATGTAGTGGAAAACATCTAATGTGTATATTGACAAAATGCTTCCTGATTACTTGTAAATGAACATGAAACATGTTTATGGTCTTAAACTGTTTCAAACTTAGAACTTTCACTGGCATAGCTGCACTGGTTGGACCACAGCCTGCAGCAAAAACCCCTGTGGGGAATGCAGTGGTTCTAGCAGAAAGTATTTTGGCCAAACAAACCACAGCAGGATGATGTTTTGTGTGAGTCTCTTGGTCTAGGACCTGCAGATGTGTTTTGAGTTGGAGTTATAGCCTTACTTCATTTTAGCAGTATTCTCATGAGCAGCCCGTGGGTGTTTTGAAATCTCTCCTTAGTCATAGGACACTAGAAAGTAAAAGATTAACTTAACGTTTCTACTTTCAAATTGCATCAGTGATGTCTTACAATATCAGTGGCCTTGGTCTTGTTTCAGAATTCAAGATGATTTTGAACTATGTTACCAGAAAGAAATTTGTATCTGAAGGAGTGGCATTAAATGTAGAGGAGACTAAATGTTCACATCAACTTTTCTTAGCTCTCAACAGTATTTGTCTTTTAAAATTGAAATTATTCTCTGGCTATTGCATTAAGGAACTAAAGTAATTAATAAGTAGCTTTACCTTACATGGAAATCCAGCCTCTTGACTAAATCTGCTTCTCATTGGCATCAATTAGATGCAATGTAGTTATGGTGGATGTACTTACTTTCCTTGAATTTTGGTGGTTAAGAAAGAATCTGAAAGATGGTGCACCACTTTTTTGATCCTAGACTGATACAATTCTGTGTATGTGGATGTTATTTCTACAGTGTTCTTGTAGCATTTTTGCTACAGAAAAGTAGCACATTTTTAGTTGTCTGGCTTGTGGCAAAACAATGTTATGGCTTTTGAGGAGAGGGGTATTTCAGCTGAAGAAATGCCATTGCTGGGGACAAATGAAGCAACTTTGCTTTGTTCTTATTTTAATATGGGAATGCAAGCATTTTGTAAACCAAACCTGTCAGCCACAAAACAAAACACTGATGAGCAGGCTCCCGACCTTGTGAGTAAAGCTTATCAAGATTATCAGTAAAACCAGAGAGCAGGTGCTTCGAAAAACTGGGAGGTGTCAGCTTTTTACAGCCTGGCTTCTGAATGCTGTCGGCTCTGTGCAAATTAATGACCTTGGTTAGGTGTCTGATTTGCTGTGCCAGGTGTGGTGTGCCCCTGCTCAGCAGGTCAGAATAAAGGCCATGGTGTGTGCATATTTCACAATTAAATGTCAGGGCCAGCAGGTAACTGCCAGTTTTCCATAGGTTAGGAAAATACTGTCTATAATATATATATATATATATATATATATATAAAAAAAAAGAGAGAGTTAAACTTTGGGGGTGGGGTGGTGCCCTTTGCCACGTTGTCCAGGCTGCTTCCCCGATAGTGCAGACGGTGATTTCATTGCCCTCCCCTGGTTAATGTTTTTCCACAGTCACCTGGAAGGGCTGTGACAAATATCAGGGTGCCTCTGGGGTGGGCAGTGTGAGAAGTGGAGCTGTTTTTTGCCCAAACAGAGGCAAATGGAGCTGCCCCTCTGGGCACCAGCCAGGCCTTAAATCTGCACAGTGATGGCATCTAAATAAAGAGATGTCTGAGCAGGCCAGCAAGAAGCACTGAAGGCAGCTGTCCTAATGATTTGTTGTTGGAAGTTTGCAGCCTCAAACCTGAGTATTCCTCTTTGGTTTTCAAAGCAGGGTTGCAGTGTTTGTTTTCTACAGTTGCTCCAGGCCTTGGAGCATTTTCTTGAGCTGTAAAAGATCTTGATTCAGTTTTTAGAGGCTGAAACTCAGGCTTCCTAGGGGGAAGAGCAGGGCTGTGCTGCCTCTGGTTTACCCCTGTCTTGGTGCCCTTCACATCCCCGTGCCAAGATTCTGTAGAGGGGTTAAAGGAATGTAATCTCAGTTTTGTGGTCTAGCTCTGGGGATCAGTGTTGGCTCCAAATACTTTGGTTTCTTCGTCTTCCCCCTACATTTTGTGAATTGGATGTCCTTGAGGCAGTAGCTAAAAGCATGTATTCTGAATTTTCACTTGAGAGGAAAGTGATGTTTAGTTTCAGTCTTTCACTTTTAGACAGTCTGTGATCCCAAGTGTTACTAACATAAAAGAACTGCATGTTTTTGTTGTTGGCAGCCATGAAGCAAGTTGGTGTGAGTAGCATGCCATAGAAATAAAATCATAACAGGCCAAAAGATGGGATGTTTCTTACTTGGAGAAACTGAGCCATTTAATAAAAACGAACCAAAAGCAAGTTTTCCAGGTCTAGGGGATGTAATGTGGAAAGAACTTGAACGTTTCTTAGTTTTGTACCGCTTTTGTAAGAATTCACTTGGGTTTGGTTTATTGAAGAGTAGAGCTGATTTACAGCAGCCATGCAGTCCCTAAGGACAGGACATTGTGCTCTGGGGGTGGGCCAACCTCTGACATAACTCTTCACCCAGTTGCAAAAAAGGGCTCCAATTTGCAGTACAAATTGGACAAATGTTGTAACAATGTCATGGGACCCTGTGAAATGGAAGCATTTCGATAATGCAGGCAGGCTGCTGGCTTGTTCCCTTTCTTTGGATCCCAGGGCAGCAGAATGTGCCTGATTGTTTGCCTCTGCAGCCTGCTGTGAAATAGCTGAGGCTGAAGCGTCCAGTGACAGTTTACAAGTTCCAAAGACAGCTTTTTGGCCACTGACCCTCTGCGGGAGTCTAATCTTTGTTTTGTAGATGCCTCTTTATCTAGGGAAATTACATCAAGAAAAGAGGTGTTGGATTACTTCCTCATTGTTCCTCATTGTTAAAGATGACCTCCAAAGAATTTTTACAGGCTGATTTGTACTTTTCCTGTAGGGTACATTGAGAAAACAAAGTCTTCTGTGAGAATTTCCTTCTCCTCCTTGTATGAACAAGGGTTCATACATACCCTTGTTTGCTTTGTTTTTGACTGTAGCTTTAGAGAATATTTGGGATGTTAACTGTGAATGTTTAACTCCTGAATTGAAAAAGACAGCCCAATCGTTGAAAGACTGTTAAATTAAAAAAAAATAAAGAAGATAAAAGTCCCAGTGGAAGTGCTCTGCCAACAGTGCTGGCAGTTCTGGGAACAGAATTGTGCCTGTTCTGTTACTGAGTCCTTGCCTAAACAGTTTAGGATTTGGTAAAGTCTTATTTTTCAGTCAGCTTTGGCATTCCACTGGCATGGTTGTGGCTGTCGTGCACATGGGCACAGCAAGGCAGAGTTTGTAGGCTGGTACAGCATCTCTTACAAGATTTTTCGGGCACTCAAAGCCCTTCATTAAACATTAAGCATTAATGAAAGGTCTGAGAAATGTGTAGCCTGAAATTTTCATGATGGTCCTTTGTTCTTTTGCTAAGTTCTGTTAGGGGGAATTAGCTCATCTTAGGAAGAATCATGCACTGTGTGTACAGTGTTTTTGCTGCTTTAATGGATCATTTGGGAGAGGATTTGCTAGGAAAGAGCATACAGTGGATGCCATTGCCTACCTGAGCAGGAAAGTTTCTGCCAGTAAGGCAGATGAGAGGGGAGTGTAGGGAGATGCAATTTTAATTCTTGTTCCAAATACCAGCTACAGATAGAATTAAATACCTTTTGAGGATCATTCTTTTGCTGCTTACAGGAAAGAATATACTGACAAGAGTGGAGTGCTGGAGAGATTGCTTTGCTTAGGGAGTAGTGGGAGGAGGTCTGACCATCCAGGACTGTGTTTTATCCTAAAAAGGGAGTGACAGATCTTTTAAATTTAATTACAAACAGTACCGTTAATGTGTTTTCTTTGCTTTACTACCATGTGTCATCATTTAGCTTGGGCAGTAAATCATTCCTTGTGCCAGGTGAGTTCTGGGAGGTTACAAGGGCTGTAGTGCTTATCCTAGGGAGTGTCACACAGAGAATAATAGCATTATCCCGTGGTGCTTAGGTTTGTGTAACTGGTCTTTCCTTATCATCTTTAGGAGTGAAGCAGTGTCCTAAATATGCTGTAGCTGTGGGTGTTGACTCCTGTGACATTGCACAACTGCAGTGGATGCTGAAATAATCCTGCTGGTAGTTCTGTTTGGGAAGATGGCACTGGCACTGACTGTTCTCCTGTGGGCTTGGCTGCTGCTCACCCGGGCTGGGGGAGCAGCTGGGGCTGCTCTGGGGCTGTGGGGCAAGGCAGCAGCACTCTGAATTGGCTGAAGCCTCATTTTGTGTTTATAATCTGTGTTCAGAACTCTGTTGCATTATACTAAGTCCTTTCTAAAAGCTGACGGAGCATTTAAAAGTTTTCTGTGTTAAAAAACCCAACAGACCAAACTCTGTAGATGCTTTTCTCAGCTCATTTTAAGCACAGCAGGAACTCACTGATTCATCTACATGCTGATATTATGTATGCAATCATTAAGTAGATTTTAAGTCATAATGGCTACTTCCTTTTTAAATGGAAGCTAATTTTAATGAAACTTTTAATTTGCATGCTACAAAAAATGTTGAAGGACTTCATTTATGAGATTTATAATCGCAGTGAAACACAAAACAATATTTTCCAAGACCATAAGTGTTCTATATCTTCCCATTTCCTAGTTTGTGTTTTTGTGAACTGTGCAGTCTTAGACAGAATGGAGCAGTAAATCTCTCAGTGGTTCAACCATCACCTTCTGGTTAGATGCTACTGACCATACTTAGACTTCCTAATTTCTTAAGAAAAGGTCATTCTTCACTGAGCTGTGAGTCACAGGAACTTTATGATGGAACTTAGAGACCACCTATGCCTTTTCCTGTTCATAATCTTCACTGCTTTCTTTCACTTGTGAATAAATATTTCAGGCTATTTGAACTTCTGTGTTGGCACCTTCCAGTGTCATTCCGTCAGTAGTACATTTTAAAAAAGAGCTAGAACCCAGTAGTGATGCCTTTGGATTAGCTTTTATCTTGCTTACCTTTGCATGCTCATTTAGGGCAAGCATATTTAGCACTAAGAGGATCCTGCATGAGTGGCACGGAAACATCTTAGTTCACTGAACAATCCCACCTTAATTTCAAGAAACAACAACGTCTATTTCTGCAGAGCTCTGAAGTTCAGCTCTATTGCTGAATGCAAATCTGACTCGCTGGAGGTGAAACATCTTTTATTTTTAATCTTAGAGAATGCTTGGCAGCGAGGGCTGGTGAAGTAAATTCTCAGGGCCTGATGTAAAAGTCCCTTGGCATTTCTGTATCTTCTTGGATTAGAAGAGCCTTTTGCAAGCATCTTGGCCAAGTGTGGTTGAGCCTGTTGTGAGGCTGTACCGTGTCCCAGAGCACTGCTCCCACAGTGTCACAGAGGTGATGCAAGGACAGCCATTAGGCAATGTAGGTGGGGATGCAGCACACACTGGCAGTGCTATTGCTTAAATCTGGCACAAAGAGGAACCAGTAAAACTCGCTGCTTGAACGTCTCATGGAATTGCCCAATGTGTGGAACTAACAAGAGCTGTTTCTACTGACTCTGTTTGAAAAGTGTGGGATAGCAGGTAGGGGTGAGTAACTGTTTATAAACAGCTGCTCTGCTTACTTGCATCTTTCTGGGTTTAGCTGCAGCTTCAAATTGGCTCAGTGGACTTGTGGTCTAACCCCAGTGGGCAGCTGAGCCCCACTCAGCTGCTTGCTCACTCTGCCCCAGTGGGATGGGAGAGGGAATCATAAAAGAGAGATGGGCTCAGATAAGGACAGCTCAGTAAGTAAAGCAAAAGTTGTGCATACAAGCCAAGCAAACCAAGGAATTCATTCACCACTTCCCATGGGCAGGAGGTGTTCAGCCATCCCCAGGAAAGCCAGGCTCCATCCCATGGAATGGTTACTTGGGAAGAAAATTAGCTCTACTCCAGCCCGAACCAGCATAGTACTGTACTGAAATTGTCTCTTTAGGTTGCCTTTTAAATTAAATGTCCATTAGCTTCATTTCAAACTATATTTGTTGTTGCATACCTATTTCTTTCTTACATCAGTTTTGCCAAATGGCAGTGTGATTATGTCTTCGTGTTTCTCGCACAAAAATAGAATTGTGAATTGGCTGCTTGAAATGCAACAAAAACAGTCAAGATTTCAGTTCTGTGGCTCTCTAAATGTTTGCTACTGCTCTTAAAATCTACTTGCTCAACTTCTTCACTGAGCTTCCTGTGTAACATTGCTAAACCTCATCTCAATTCTCCTGTGGCTCTGGTGTTTTCCAAGTAAACAGCTGTGGCTGTTTTAGATGTTGCTTCTCAGATGAGGTTGCTGACCCCGTAGTGAAGGTAGCAGGAAGGTGGGGAGGCCATCTGCTCTGCTGTCACATTGTCACCTCACCATCCTGGAGATTAAACATTGTGCCACCCCGAGCTCGGACAACTTGAGGTATCATTTAGTTCTGTAGAGTCTGTTACCTGCTCATTAGCAGCTCTCTCCTCTGAGGATTGCCAGGCAGCTGAGGGGATATAATATTACAAACTGCTGCAGCAAAATTAACTGTAGCCCATTTGTCAGAGCTGAGAATTATCTTGCAGTGATCATATGTAAATGAAATGAGTTCCTGTAAGGACGGAATGCATTATTTATTGGCTTTTTGGAGGTGACATTTTATTACAAAACTGCCAATATCAATTCCCTGTCTTATATTTTTAATTTTCCCTCCTACATTATGACAAATTTCAGCATCTTTTATTGGGCACTAAAATTCCAATTTAATTATGCATACTGGCAAGTTAAAACTTGTTAGATGGGTTGTCCTAATGTTATGTGTTAGTCACATCAGAGCACTTAGGTGCTACAGTAATAAGAATGACACCAGGTGATTAGTGCAAAACTAATAGATTGTCATTCAGAGTGATTCTTGAGCCTCCTCAGCTGTGGCTTCATTCTCATAATACATTCTGATGCTTTCTGATTGCAAATTTCCCTGGAGACTGGGCCTGCCAAGGCTACCAGTGTCACACAGGTGAACTGGCTGCTGGAGTGACACCACACAGTGATGTACAAAACAAATGGGGAACCAAAAATACTCTTGGATGAAGGCTCAGATGAACAGTTGGCATCAATTTTCTGTAAATTCGATCAAGTCTTTAGCATTTTGAGTTAAATTCACCCTGAGTCTCTTTTTGCAGTGTTGTAAGTGTAAAATACAGTTACTTTTCTGAGCAGAGGTCATGGGTTATTGTTTTCTGGGGGATTTACCTGCTTCTGATCGCTCTGATGGAATGAGCAGTGTTTAAATGTGTCTGCTCTAATTCCTTGCACAAGTAAAGGTACAAACCCCTTCCTGGCAGTGTTAATTTAAGCAGGGGAAGCATAATCACTCTGTGTGCTACTGCCCTCCTTGCAGTCTGTCTAAAATTAGTTGCTGCTTGAGCTCTTCTTGAGCTTTGCTTGATTGCTATTACCAGTACTTAATGTCCTAGTTCTGGTGAAACCTGGTGTGGATGACCAAGCTTGGGTATGAGCTTCATACCTGCAAAAATACAATAATTATGGAGTACCTGTGGTAAGTAGTTAATTTCTAAATAGTATTATCAGCCTGGTGCTTGCAACTTTGTAGAAATAATTCATAAAAATTCGCTGTGGATTTGTAGATGTAATGTTTTATGAAGCTCCCTTTTCTATCATCTTTCAAAGCTGTGTTAACTTGTGTTAGGATGTGAAGCTGTAGTGGTCTCAAGATGAGAATTCATTACCCAGCAGTGTAGAAATCTGTGTAATTGATCCCATGGGAGTTTGGGCACATATAAAAGCAGCTGTCGTAGCTGTTTGGTAGCTCATAAGCAAGCTCTTCTTGCAGCCAACTTCTTGCACTCTTCTTTTCAACTTCAGTTGAGTTACACGAACCATTTATCTTTCAGAGCCAAGACAGAATCAGCCAAACTGAACCAAGAGGAAAGAGAATATTTGAGAAGGCTCCCAGCATCTCATGAACGAACTACCGGAACTCGATAATGCTGGTTCTGCAGAGCCAGGTCTGCGGCTCAGAAAAGGACACATGTCTGACTCTGCAACATCACACTCAACCCTTGACGAGGACAGCTCTCAGCAGAGGCTTCTTCTAGAGGAGCTATCACTATCTTCTGATCAGGAAAATGTGAGTCATGTCATTGGGTACCTGTTAGTTTGCAAGGAAAAACGAGTTTTGATCTAATAACTTTCAGAAATGTGGACCGTGAGCCTACAACCTTTTCATGCCTGCTAAATAACTGATAATAATACCAGGAAGATTCCAGAAATACTCAGTTTGGGCACTTGGGTGACAAGACTGGGCATAACTAGTTTTACCAGCTCTTATGTTTTTATTTTGTCCTCAAAGAAACAGGACTTGTACTGGTTTGTGTTCTGCTGAGATGCTGCTCATATAAAAAGATTCTTGTTCTGTAATTTTCAGTTAATTACAAGTGAAAGGAGAAGTATTGGCTCTGGCTGCATGTAATCAGAACCTTGGCTAATTGGTATCTTTTTGATGGTTAGGACAGAAAAATGTGTTTGCAAGCATTCTTGCTGGAATTAGACTAAACAATGCACGATATCCTATCTTGAACAGTAGCCAGTAACAGAGTCCAAGGAGGGGCAAGCACCTTGTGTTTCTTGCCTAGGACACTCTCCCAGTCTTTAGCTGTTGGTGGCTCACAGATTTTCTGAGCCAGTGGCAATGTCTGTAAATTTTTGGTGCATAAGCCTTTATAAGTTTGAGCAGCCACAAAGTGCAGAAAGGTGTCTGCAGCTTAATTAGGTGTTCTACAAAGACAATGTCCAAGCACTGCACACAAGTACCTTCTGGTCAGAGAGTTCCAGAACTATAATTAATGCTTGTCCCAGGATATATTCAGGTGGATATCAACATAGTTAAGTGGAAGAGGCATTTATCTCAGGCTCACTATCCAATTTATCATGGATTAATGAGTTTACTGTATCAGCTCAGTCACAGCAACTGTGTGGTTTTAGCCAGCAGCAAAAACATGCTGGTGCCACTTAAAGTCTGTTGGGCTGTGGCTGTAATTGCATTTGCCACAAGTTGTGGGTATGTGCATGGCCCTCTGTCATGGATCAGCTGACCTGAGACCTGGTATTTGCCTTCTCAGCTTGATGAGTTGGAGCCCTTGCAGAATTTAGTTCCGAGCATTCTTGTAAAGAGAAGTCAGGATTGCTGTTCCTGTCTCGTCAGCCAAGCCAGCACACTCAGAGCTGAACTGCTGTAACTTCTCAAGGACATTCTATATCCTGATAAGGGGAATTCCCAGTGTTTTTCCTTTTCATGGAAGGTTGTGAAGCATGTGTTTAAGGTGGAAAGTCTTGGCCAAGACTGGTTAGAAAAAGGAGTGTTGAGTTGTGCTAGCAGATATTTTGAATTTATCTGTTGGGGTGTTTGGGGATCACCTGTTTTGAAAGCTGTTTTCATTCTTGTTCCTGATTTTCCTGGTTGAATAATGAGAGTTTCCTGTAGCCTGTGGATGGAATACCCAAGGTAAAGGTCCACAACTGATTATGTGCTTTAATCCTTTCTGTACAGAAATTATCTGGATGAAGAAGTGTTTAATTCTAACATTTTGGCAATGAAATGGTTGAAATACTTCCACTCTCTCTTGTGGGCATTCGTAGCACATGTTGTCTTTTTGGTTTTTTGTTGTTTGCTTTCATCCATACAACAAAAATTTGTGGTTTTTTTCATTTTGGCTCACTGCAAATATTTGGTTTTCTCGTGTTTGATTTCTTTGCTCTTTCCTGGTCTTCTAAAGTGCAAGCACAAATTTGGTTTTGCCATTTGGGCCTTGCTGTTCTGTCTTAATCTGCATCACTTTCTCTGCCATATATGGCCTCCTGCTTTTCTGAATCTTTTTTCATCCTTTTATTCCTGTCCTCAGTGATTTCTTGAGTTGGTTAGTATGATGTCTTTAAATTGTTTTTGTCCTAAAAGGCTGAATAATTGATGCTTCTAATGGATCATCCCAAAACGCTTTGCTGTCAAAAGCACCAACATTGCCTTGCCAAATGGCCTTTATTATGTGATATTCTGCAGTGTTCCAAATAATCTGGAAAAAACATTATGCTATACATCTTCCTCAGTCTCGTGTGAGCCTGAGCACAGCTGGTGCTCAAATGTCAGCTGGGATTCACTCTGCTCTGCTCTGCATTCTGGCTCTGTGCAACTGTCTCAGCACAGAGACCTATTAGTTCATTAGCGTGGCTTAGAAGTTCAAAAGGCTGATTTTCCTCTGGCCTGGGAGAGGTTCATGTTTAGATAACAGAAATACAAGGATATTGTTCTTGGCTGGATGGCAGTAGGACTCAGGCACTCAAGCTAAACATAGCCTTTAAAAAGTCTCCAGTAGTGCCCTCTCCATCAGTGTTCAGTGCTAAATGCAGCCACGGTGGAGCTGATGGTAACAATTCCTGGTTAGATGAGAGCTGGGTAATGTCTTGATGGTAGAGCCACCATCATCATTTAATATGCTTTTAAATGCTTCTGTTTAGGAAAAGCTTTTATCATAACAAATATGTCTTCTAAATTCTACTGGGCCTAAGACTTGAGGTATTAGTGTAAAAATGTGTATATTTTTATCCTGTGATAATACTGCGTTGTTTATTTTCCCATTGCCTCCTGTTACCCTGCTCTTTACTTCTATAAAATCTCATTGCAGCTCTTTACTTATATAAAATCTCTCCAAACTCTCCTTTACAAGATTCCTTTCCCTACTTTTATATCCACTTTCTGCTCTATTTGTAGAAGTAATCAGTCTGGGCTCTTAGGAGGTAGTAGTTGATTTTGATGAATTATTTTAATAGTGTTTTCTAAGAGGGAAGGAATGGAAGCATGTCATTATGTTGTTCAGAATTATTTTCCATCTTCCTCACAGCTTGCATTGGATACAATGTACTTCTCATTTTGATGGACTAAAATATTGATCTTCATAAGTAATAAAGCATTTTCTTGGGAAAGAAAGTGGAGATTTTGTTAAGAAATAAGATTTACTCCTAAAAGGTTTTTTTTTGAGGTTTTTGACCCTGGCACCAGTAACCTGCCTGGGACGTTGCATAGCTGAGAGCTAAAATTTGAAGATGCTACTTTCTTTAAATTGTGGCATTAAGAACATACACGTAGCAAAGAATTCCTAGCCATATTGAACATGCTTATTCAAAATAATAGTAATAACACAGCTGCATCCTTCTGCCAGTGCTGTTAATCTGCCAGTTTTATAACCATTCCTATGGGAAGATACAAATCACAGAACATCAATATCCTTTTTATACCCAAACCTCTCAGTCTGTGTTTTATCCCATAACTCTGTTCTATCCTAGAATGCAAATATCCCCTAGATTATCCCCTCTTGCCAGTACCAGTGTCAAGGACTAGATACAAATCTTGCTGTCTTTAACCATGAAATTAGTGTAGTGGCAGGTGAGTGGAGAGCCTTCTGTGACTTGGAGAAATGGTAACCATTTCTCTGCACTTGAAGCATTTGATGGTGAGAAAAGGATCAAGAGAGCAGCATAATTCTCCTCCTTCAGCAGCTGAAACCTTTTTTCCCTTTTTCTGGTTTGCACTGTGTGCTAATAAGGCATTTTCCAGCAGGTGCTTCCCTCCTGTAGCATCCTGGATTGCCTTGCCTTTGGGACAGCATCCTTTCTCCTGTCCCAGAGGCTCTGTGTCTTAACTGCCTTTGTCATTCCAGCAGTGATAGTTCCTAAAGAAACCTCTCCTGCTGGGATTTTGTTAAGCTGACACAATGAAATGCATGTGACTTCTTACCATGTGATGAATGGGCTCTTTATGCAGCCCCAAATCCTGTGCTTGACTCTTTCCTTTTGTACTTTAACCTGTCAGTGACAGGAGGTAAAACAAAAGAACCATTTTCTTTGCCTTTATTCCAATCATCAGCTTTTCCCTGCTCGGATGATGATTCCTTTCGTCTCCCATCAAGTTGTGCAGTTGTCCTGAGTGGCACCAAAATGTGCCCATAAATGTGTTGCTTTGAAATGTTTGATAACCTACAGCAAGGTTCTGGGAGGAGATTTGTGTAGCCCTCAGGTCATCTGAATGGCCAGAAGAAATTTGGGTAAATGTTCCTCTGGATTTCCTCTGGAAATTTGGGTAAATGCTTCTCAGGGAGTGTGGGCTTTGAAAGGAGAGCTTCATTGACCTCTGACAAATTTCATGATATCTCCATGTACCCACAGGAGTCTTGCTAGAGCATAAATACCAAAGTGACTTAAAGGAGGAAGGCAGAAGGATGTAACAGAACTTCAGGTACAAAAGAGAATTTTTAGAGTAATTGAGGGTGAGCAAATGACTCAAAGCTTTTAACTTTAATCGTGGAACTTACTCAAAGCGTTTTCTGTTATAGAAGTGTTTATGTATTATCTACAAAAGCATACTACAGACATACTTTTTTTTTGGTATTGCAGAGGGTGCATGTAAATAAATGCAATTGTCAACTTGAATTTCTGGTGCATGCCAGCAGAGTGAAGAAGACTGAGGTGAAATCTTGAAGGTCAAAGGGAGACATTTGAGTCCTAAGAACAGTCTTTCTGGAGCTAATATTTGTAAATTCTGGTTGTGTGAAATTTCACCCTTTTGTAGATCTACTTGCAAGTTTCAAACCATTTAGCTTTCTTTTCAGTCTGGCATTTTTCCTTTGGTTCTTTGCAGTTATGATTGAAATCTTGGCATTTGCTTCTTGGCTTTGCCTTCTTCCTCCATTGCATTGCAGGTTTTGTTGGTCGAGTGTGAATGGAAGAGGCCTGGCAAAATCAATTTTGAGGTCCCACCAGCTTTTGTTTTAAAGCTGATTGTGTTCTGATGTTGTTGTCCTGTGGATTTGTTTATCACCTCTTCCTTTCCTCCAGTTTTGCAACTCTTGGGAAGAAATGTTTCTTTGAAAGCATGGGAGTTGACATTTTGCTTCAGATCAAAAGATCTTAACATCTGCATTTCTCCTTCACTTGCTGTTCTAAGAACTGGAAGTAATGTGAATTTTACTCAGACTACTGGTCACTGAAGTAAATGCTTGGGTAGAGTGAATTTTTCTTTGTACAGCAAAGCATTTTTGGATAGACAGATCAGAATATCTCCAAGTATTCCCACTTAGACAGTGTGAAGACAATGGGTCACGTTTCTGGAATGGTTTCCAGGCTCCACAGGCCTGATTTGGTCAGATGCTGGCACTTGATGTGCCTGGGTTATGAACAGACTGTCAGAGCTTGGGTATCTGCAGAAAAGGCAAACTGGTGATGCAGCCAGCCATGCATGGGCAGTGCCAGAGGGCTGGTAACATAGGAAATGGTCATTCTCCTTGCCTGCTCTGTCTCCCAGAAAACTCACTGGATGGCCAAGGAGTTTGTCCCAGGTGATGCTGATGCCTTTTCCTGGTGTTATAAAATGCAGCCAGACACGGTGAGAGGGGTTGGGGTCTTTCCCTCAGTATTTGAATCAGGATCCCGTTTGATGCATCCACTTCCCCCAGGTGCCAG
The DNA here is from genome assembly GCA_025920805.1 of Petroica traversi. NCBI lineage: Eukaryota > Metazoa > Chordata > Aves > Passeriformes > Petroicidae > Petroica > Petroica traversi. The sequence continues at coordinate 11,768,936 of JAHLSL010000042.1, read as the reverse complement.
CGTGGCAAATGCACCCCCGTCAGTCACACACACCAGTTCTAGACTTTGCACAGCCCAGATCCAACAAGGGAGCCCAATGCTGGGGCTGGGCTGGGCTCAGCTCGACTTTCCAGAATCTGTCCTGCCAGGGGCCCTTGGCTTCCTGAGCCAGCAGAATGTTTGGTGTCCCTGGCTCTGCAGCTCTGGGCTCTTCAGCCTCAGGGCCTGCAGGGCACTCACAGAGCACTGAGCACTGAACTGAGTGAAGGGTTACAAGTGTGCTGCTGATACTTGTGGATACACAGAACTGTGTAAAAGGGATATAAAAGAAAAGACAAAAATCATTCTGGCATCAATGGCTGTTGAGTTGCAGCTGGATCCAGCTGTGCTCTTACTGTGGAGTGTTTCCCTGCCTTGGGAGGGGAAGTGCTGGTGCTCAGTTTGCTGCCTGCCAGCAGGTTTTGTAACCACTGCTTGCTGTGCTGGGTGTTGAAACTGGGAGAGGGAGGGAGTAGTTCTGTTTAGAATTCACTGGCACAACAGTTTCCCTGGCCAGGGGTTGGATTCCACGGGTTTTGCCTTTGTTCTCCTGGAGATCCTATCTGCCTGATTGGGGCAGCAGCAGGGGTTGTGTCAGCCTTTCACAGTGATATAAGAGGAAAAAATAGTGTTGGACTGCTGGGTTAACTTGCATCTTCCTCCAACTGTTTCAGATTGATTGACTCTGCTGTTAAGTTCAGCAGTACGCTTTCAATCTCTTTGTTTATTTTTGTAACAGAGCCTTTCTTTTTCCATAAGCCCAGCATGCTTGTTTTCTTTTTCTGCTGTCAGGATTAACAATGGCAGAGGAGCAGAAATAGGCACATGAGCCTCTGCTGCAGTAGGAATGATTTCTACAGGCTCTCCCCCAAAATGCTGCTGAGAACATGTGGGCATTGGTGCCTTGGGCCCTTGTCAAATATGGGCATTGACAGCAAATCAGTATTTGCTGCTGCTCAGAGATTCAACAGACCCTTTTCATCTTGAAGATATTTAGGAAGGGAGCTAGTTCTAATCAGAGTGTTCTGGAAGGCTGCTGAAACCAAAATGTTTGGTTTTGCTAAATGAGTTTTGAATGTTAGTGCTTGTTTTTAATGAGTGCCAGCAAGCAGTCACCCATGACCAGTTGTGTAAAGCTGTTTTCAAGTGCTGTATTAAATGGACTGTATCTTCTATAAGAAGGTGACCTACAAAGGAAAAACACTAAACTCCAGGAACCTCCAAGTACTTGACATTTTGACCAACAGGCCTAAAGGGTTTTTGGCACTGTGCTAATAAAAGACTTTTTTTGGTCCAGTGACAGCAAAATGCAGCTATGCACACCCTGCTTAGAGGGTGGATGTAGTGAGCCTTTTGGAAACTGCGGTGTGGCTGTGTTTATAAGCTTGTCAGGGAGAATGTGAATTCTAAAGGACAAAGCTGTTATTTTAAAATAACTTGGTCTGTGCAGAAGTGAGGGGAAGTCAGGGAGAGTTTTATGGGGCTGTGAGTTTCCAGTTAATTTCTTACAACCGAAGAATAGAAGTTGATGAAATCCTGAAAAGTGTGCAACAGGCCTTTAGGAGAAATGGCACTTATTGCTGCTTCCCCCTTATGAAAGGCTGCTTGATAAAAGGTCAGTTGACAGAATGGGCACAGAGGAGTTGCTGCTGAAAAAAAAAGCAATCTGGCTAGCTGAAAGGGATGTTACAGAACTGTGATTAGAAAAATAACATTTTTATATTATAGCCTTGAACGTATCTTGGCCATTATGCTGAAAGCTCTCGAGTTACTGAATCTGGCACGCTGCCCCAAGGAACATAAAATGACTTGAATGTCATGTTAAGCACTATTAATCATTCATCTGATGAGATCAAGATAAACAAGAGCAAAAACTCAGAGTCATGTCTAGACTTTGTGACTTCAGTTTAATGTGGGGGATAACAGTGGTATTGTAAAAGCAGCAACATATGTTTTGTAACTTGAGTTTTAAGTAGAAAATAATGTGTAAGTACCGTGTCATATAATATGCCATGACTCAGTGTTAATCAAGACATTTAGTTTTTCTGAGCTATCTTGCCTGTGTTCCTACCAAGGCCCTGATCAAAAAGAGAGTGAGGGAGTGTCTGCCAGCAGCTGATGGAATCAAGAATATGAGAACAGACTCAGCCTGCATCATGCTTTGCAAACCCCTGTGATGGTAGGGTTAGGGCACTGGGGACACCTTGGTGGTGAGTTGGCATCACAAACAGTTGAACTTTGAGACGTGGGAGTTCATTAACTCCAGAGTTTAATACTACATGGGTATGTGCATGGTCAGTTAGGCTCCTGGTAACTGAGTAATGACTCTGTCTGAGAAGAAACCCTCATACAGAAGACCTGTGCCCTTTCTGGGCTTTGGGTGAGTTTATTGCAGCTATTAGCTGTCCTGGTTTTGACTGGGATAGCTGATTTTCTTCCTGGTAGTGGTACACTTGTGTGTTTTGGATTTAGGATGAGAATAGCATTGATAACACACTGAATTTTTGTTGTTGCTAAGCAGAACTTACCCTGAGTCAGACTTGTGAGTGTCTCAGCTCTGCCAGGGAGGAGAGACACGAGAGAGCGTGGCCAGGACAGCTGACCTGGCCAAAGGGATATTCCACACCATGGAAAAGCCCAGAACATGAACTGGGGGAGCTGCTGGTCTGTGCTGGGGGACAGGGTGGGCGTTGGTCACATGGGGGTGAGGGAGAAGACAGGACCACTTTTTGCAGAGTAAAAGGTGGCTCCATTCAGATTTCATTTTTGTTTTAGTTTGCACACTCAAATGAGCAACATTGATGTTTGCTGAAGTGATGAACCAGAACTTATCACCTGTGCAGGCAGCAGTCATGTGCAAATTCTGAGGCTTTCTAGAAATCTTCAAACTGACCTCAAGAAAATACACTTTTCTTGCAGTCCATTGAATATAACTTAGTCAAAAGTAGGAATCTTTTTCTGCAATCATGACTTGACTTCAGACAGGCTTTCCACAGCAAGGACATTATTAAACAGCATATCTGCTAACAGATTTGAGAGTGATAGTATAGAAAGTGTTAGTCTGTGTGAGAAGGATAAGCTGTTGTGTGTTGCATTTACTAGAGCAGGTTTTACTGCACTTTTCTCTGTAACAGGATCTTTGGCTATGTGATCTGACATTTTTGGACTGCATTCAGATGAGGAATTCTTGTACTAAATGTAAACTTTTTTTTACCTTTTGTGCTGTTGTTATAAAAGAGTGAGATTTTACTGTTAAACTTATTTAATGATCAGAACTGTGCAGTTGAGCTCTTGGGTTTCTTGCTCTTTGTTTGCTCTGGTGCTCCAGGTCTTGGGTTTGGTATTAAACCCTTTTGATCCCAACAAAACATGCTCTGAAATCCTTGTTTAGGTGATGATCTGTCCCTGGAAGTGTAGCCTGCTTCTCTGTACAAACTGATATAATTAAGTCTGAGTTCTACCTTTTCCTTTTACATTCTTGTCTGTCATTGTTATCACAAAAGAAACTGTAACACTTCACAAAATCGAGTGAATATGGATAAACCAGTAAAGCTGGTCCCTCTGGATATTCTCACTTGTCCTTCAGATGTGTTTTATCCACTGGTACCATTACTCCACTCAGATTGTGGATAATTTTCATCTCAGATCCTGGATAATTTCCATCTCAAGGTACCTGTACTGGTTTTTGGTAGCTTTAACACTTTGTGAATTTTCAAAGGGAGCAGGATTAAAATTGGAACGATTGCTTGGCATTTCCATGGAATTAAGTGTCCAGACCTTTTAGAGTGTAAGTAACCAGAAGCCAGGATATTTGATTTATGTGAAAGACTGCTTGTATGCCTGTGTGCAACAGAAGAGTGACAGCTGCTGATTGTAACAAGTTTGCTTGTTACAAACGAGGGGGTTTATTTAAAGATGCTCTGAAATGCTCTGAAGACTTCACAGAATTGTTTCGTCAAAACAGAGATGCTTTAAAAGAAGTTGAGTAAATTAAATGATGTAAAAGAACATCTGAAACGTCAGCAGAGTGAAAATCCCTTTGGCCTATGGTCTAGAAACTACAAAGGCAAAAGTTATTCTTGAAGCACTGAATTCAGGACATACCACAGCTCATTAAAAGTGGGAGTGTCAGAGTTTTCTTCTGGGCTCTCATTTCTTGCACGGTCTTAGGCAAGTGATATTATTTACCCAATATGTTTCTCATTTCAGGCCTTCCAAATAGTTGAAAACGGGTCCTAAAAGAATGTGCTTGCTTGTGTTGTTATGGTGTAGAATTACTCTTGAATTTCTGATACAATCAGTTGAAGAGGATAAAATAGATGAGTCCTAAGACACAAAGGAACTTGTCACAGTGGAAATGTTACAGAATTCCTTCTGAGCAGAGGAGTGGTATTCTTTCCCTTCAGTCATTGTCTGAGGACTGAAGGTCAAGAGACTCCTTCAGATTTCCAGGTGAAATCTGGTGTTGCTGTTGCCCTCCACTGTAGATTTCTGGCTTCCAACAAGCCCAGTTTACTGATCTTCCCAATAAAACATTACAGGAGGGAGTCAGGGGAGGATGGATGTTCAGAACAGGCTTCATTCTGCCTCCTTAGCAAGAAAAGGACTAAGAAGCTGAGCTTTAATTTTTTTCCCCTTGAATGCTAATTTTGCAGTTTAATGGCAGGAAGGAGATAGTAAAATCAATTCCATTTTTTGGCAGTAATCTGGACTGTGTATATGATATGAATTCCTTTTATCACCAAAAGAAGCTCAGTAATGATTTGTTTGTAGGCACATGGCCAAAATGCAAAGATTTTGGACTAGCTCAGAAATAGCTGTGCTCTTCAAGCTTTACAGTCTGTTGAAATTTAAGCCTTCCCATCATTCTAGAAATGGGAGTATGTGCAGAGGGGGAAATGAACATTTTTTGGCTTTGAGTCACTGGGCAGACTGCAATGAATACAGGCTTTGATTCCGTGAGGGACCTTTTTTCCTTCAGCCCATTTGTGTAAATGGATGTTTTCTGACTTGTTCACCCCATTTGAGCTGGTCATTGTATGCTGCTGGGGGAGAGAATTCTAAAGCAGCTAAAAGGCATAGATCAGTGCTGCTTCTGGCAGATGCCATTCCATAAGGAGTGCTCTTGGAAAAACCAGAGGTTTCTTTGGTTTCTGGGTTGTGCAGACTCTCAGGAGCATCTTCTCCAGACCTCCATGGCAGGGCACTCAGACTGGTTGATCTTTAAAGCTGCCTTCTAACCCAAACTATTCTATGTTTCTATGACCTTGAGTTAATTATTTCTGATACTGCAAACTGAGAATCCTAGAGAGCTGTGTTAGTAGAAAAAGCCAGTAAAATTGGTAGTGTGGGGAAACAATGTCAGTGAACGTTGTTGAGTCAGAATGAAACCAAATTTTTTTTTTAAATTCCTATGGCCTAATTCCTATGGAATTGTGCCTCTTTTAGAAGGATATTAAACCTGTTTGCATCTTGCTGTTGCCTGGTGCCTTTCTGACCAGAACTAGTGGGATAACCTAGGCAGAGTGAGTGTATTTAATTGTCTAACTCAGCTGGAGAATCTGCTTAGAGCTGCTCAGTACATCAGTCATTGCTGTAAAATATGAGTTGTCCACTGGAATGATAAATGAAGGTGAGTAGACAGTACAAGGGACATGGGTTATCTGCAGAGATTTGTTTGGGCCATCAAGTTTTCCTGGTGTGGGCAAATGTGAGGTCATACATAAAACTTGAAGGACGTAAATTACGTATCAGAAATTGCATTCTGGATAAGCAGAATTGGGTCATGAACTGGGATGGGACCTCTTTGAAAGATGAAGCAAGACATAGGTACAAAACAGGTATGAGCATGTCATTTATCCATCAAAACCCCCCAAAATATTGAAGACTCTGGAGAGCTCACTGTAGGCTGGAAGAAATCTCCTTTTATGTATTCAGAAATGAAAATTTGAAGCAGTTTATTGAGTTAACTTGACAGGAATAGTTAATAAGGCCTGACACTAAGGAGAGAGCTGCAGTGTGGGACAAATACACAGCCAGCTCCCATCCCTGGCTTGAAAGTTCAGGGCATTAATCTGAGCATTACTGATAGTAATTGGTAGATAAAGTGAGGTTATATACTGCATTCTCAGTCACTTTGGATGGTGTTGTTGGTACTTCATCTTGATTTTAAAGTTGTTAACCCTGATATGGGACTAGGAGGGGAAGAATTGCCCTGGGAAATCTGGAGGAGGCCAGTCTCCCTCTGTGCTGACTGAGGAGCTTTCTTGGCTGAGTTGTGGGGTGCATGGAGCTCTCTGCACTGAGTCTGAGGGATGCAAAAAGCTCCTTCTCTCTTTCCTGGCTTCCTCCAATTTGTTTACCTTGGCAGCTGAAGTGTTGAACAGTCTCTGATGGGCCACGGGCATGGCAGGAAGCAAAAGGAATGTGGAGCTTCCATGGCCCCCTGCTTTTCTCCTCCATGGGAAGCTGGAGTGGATCAAAATGTGCAGATGAAGTGATAAGTCATGATAGAGCAGAAAACTACCCCAGTGTTCCTGTAAAGTTATTAATGATGTGTGCCAGCCTGATATCCCAGCTCAGCAGATTATTTGAGTTCTCCTTTTTGTAAATCTCTTGGTACACCCTGAGGATATGGATGTTTCTCTTTATTTGAACTTTGCTTCAGACTCTGATCCCTGTTCCTGCTTTTCTTTGATAACTTACTTTTGTCTAACTGGCAGAAGTTTCATAGTAGTTTCTGAAATACCTTGAAAAATCCAACAAATGAGTAAATTCAAGTTCTGGATTACACACTGAACAGAAGTGTCAGTTAAACAGAACAGATTTTCAGATTTGGACTGCAAATTGAGGCGAAACATTTGTAACAAGGTAAATGGGCTCCTCTCCTTGACTTACCTTTTATTACCCTGAAATGCCAGATACATTATAAGGCATTAACACCAGCACAGTGACACTGAAACATAAAATAGGGAGTAATCCTTCCCTAGAGGTGGGCAGGCTGCAAGCCTCAGACTCCATATCTGGGCTTTAATGAAGCATGACTTAGAGGAGCTCTGCTGCCTTCCAAACCTGCTGGAAACATGTGCAGAATGGATTAGACATGTGAGTTGTTCTCAGATACCCAAGAATGTAATCATTTTTTTTGCTTGTTCCTCTGAATTCTTTTCTCAGTGCTGTACAAGGAGAGACTTCTTTATTTGCCAAGACCTCAGATCATAGTTTTATATGAAAAACAACATCACCTTCCTCTGGTCATTTTTCTAAAAGCATTTTCTCCATTTTTTTCCCCTCCAGTGTTCTGAGGATAATAAACACAATGAAGAACCAGCTCAAGAAGATGAAGGTTTTAGAGGAATGTCACCTCTTCTACAAGCCCACCATGCCATGGAGAGAATGGAAGAATTTGTGTGTAAGGTAAGGAAACTGCTGAAGTAATTTCCTTTTTTAGGAAGCTCAGTGGGCAGCAGACTGCACTTGGAGCAGTGAGGGAGGGGAGGTTCTCACTGCCCCAAATGGGCATCTCATGCTCTGACTGGCCATGCTACACTCCCTCAGCTCTGTCTGTCATACAGGATTAAACTCTAGAGAGTGGAACAATAGGGATTTACTGACACTCCAAAGCTGATCCTGCAGCTCAGGTGTGTCCCGTGAGAAACACCTGTGAGTGCAAAGCAGAGCAAAAGCCTTCTGCTCCAAGACACTTTGGTGTACAAGGTCATTTGTCCAGATTTCTTCAGATTTGCAAATACTTTGCTTTTCCAGCACCATTTGCATCTATTGCAGAGTAAGCTTTGTCTCTGACTTGAAAACAATGCTGTATTGAAACCATACGTAAGTAAATCCATTGTAGATTTTGTAATTGTTGACCTTGGCTCAATTTTTGCTACTTTTTAGAGCCACTGGGCTGTGTCAGTCTCTGGCCCTCTTTTCTTGCTGAAAGGAATGCTGCCCCTTTATACACTGATTCCTGCTGGTTTTATGAACTATTTTTGATGTTTTTACTGAGGGACCCTGGTTACTTGGTGGTCTTTTTTGTATGGGTCGTTTTAGCTTTTTTTTTTTTATTTTTACTATACATCTCTGCCTCTTTAAAATGTTTTGTAGGGTGGATTGTGTAAACTGCATTCCCTCCTTCTGTTTCTACCTCAATTCACATTTTTTGTTCATGAACTAAACCAGTTATTTTGTTGTTTAATGCATTTCAGAACCCAGTCTTTAACTGGGCTGGTTACCCTCAATGGCTTTGTTTTGCTTCCACGCACGAGTGTGGAGAATTGGTTTAAAAACTCTGAGCTCTTGTTGTTGAAACTGAAATAAGAATGTAGCTTTTTAAACTCAGTGTTTCAGGAACCTTCAGCCTTGCTCCTGTAACCCTAGCCAGCCTGCAAGCCCAAGGAGCCCTGCAGAAACAGCCCCGGTACATAAAGAGCTCCTGCTGCCCCTGGCAGTGCTGCCAGACTGAAGCCTCCATGTGTCTTGTGTTACTGAAGCAGTGCTGGGAACATCTGTGCACACTTATTTCCTGTGGAGCCAGCTGCAAGAACAGCTCTGTGCACAAACCCCCTCTCTCCCTTTCAAGAGGAAATCCCATGGAATTGAGAGTCACGAGCCTGTTGCCTGAACTGCTCTGTCACCATTTGTTTGTGAGCCTGGCAGCACTTCTTGCCCAGCCTGAATGAGGGGTTGCACTCTTCTTGCTGGGCTCTCCCCCTTTCACATTTCCTGGCCCCTGTCAGTGCTGATGGGCAGCTTTTTTGCTAGCCTGTCCCAAATGGGAGCAGATAGACAGTCAGGTTTGCTTCTGCTGGAGGAACAGGCTTATTTATTTACTGGAGAGAGCTAGGTGTAGGCTTTTCAATTAAGTGGAAAAGGTGGCCTGTAAAACAACAGAACATGGAAGTGAATTAAATGTTTTCCCTTCATTAGCAGTAAAAACACCTAATAGCCTTTCTGTCCAATGGAATGCTGAAGTATTTCTTTCTCTGATGGTGCAGTTCATAGTGGTACAGTTGGAACAAGGAACAGTGACTTTAGCAAGATATTTCAGCTGTAAAGCCTTTTCCCCAGAGGTGTCCCATCAGCTTTCCTCTGTTTACTGTACTCACAGGTTAACTCCAGCACTTTTACGGATTAATACTGACGAATATACTGATTTTTGTACTGATTTCTGACTGTTTCCATCCACGGATGGAGCTCCACTGCCTGCATTTCACTAAACTCTTCTGCCCCCAGGTGTGGGAGGGTCGATGGAGAGTGATTCCCCACGATGTCCTGCCTGACTGGCTGAAGGACAATGACTACCTGCTGCATGGACACAGGCCACCCATGCCTTCCTTCCGGGCTTGCTTCAAGAGCATCTTCAGAATACACACAGAGACTGGCAACATCTGGACACATCTCCTAGGTACTCTCAGCTTGCTTTATCCTCTGCTTTCATTGCTCCCAAAGAAAAGAGAGCAACTCAGAAAGGGCTGGGGGGTTGTCAGCATTATCATTCCACTAGTAACCTTTTTTTAAAAAAAAAAAACTACACATTTTGTTATAAGTTTCCTTGCAAAGAATCTGAAGTACTTTTTGGAAAAGCCTTCTGGTTCAGGTAACTGGATTCAGAGTTAACATATATTTTGCTAACCAATAGCAAACATTTCTATGTCTGTTTGTTTTGACTTAGTACTGAACAGACCATGGCTGGAGGGCTTGGTGTCCCTCTCCTAATTTTATCCCATCACATGGCACTCCCTTAATTACAACACACTGTACAAACAACTGCATTAAACATTTCCTAATCTTTAAGAACGGTTTCAACTTGAAGTGGTGATGCTTGTAGAAAGAAAAGCTTTCAGTGTGCATGAACTTGACACCTCTGTGCTGTTTTTCAGGATGTGTGTTCTTCCTTTGTCTGGGAATCTTCTACATGTTCAGGCCAAACATGTCCTTCGTAGCACCTGTGCAGGAGAAAGTGGTGGTTGGATTGTTCTTCTTGGGAGCCATTCTCTGCCTCTCCTTCTCATGGCTCTTCCACACAGTTTATTGCCACTCAGAAGGTGTTTCCAGGCTCTTCTCCAAGTGAGTGCCTAGAGAGCAGGGCAGGCCAAATAGGAAACAGGTGGGAAAACAGGCCTGGGATTTGTGCCTGGAGCCCCAGTGTGGGAGTTGCTCATTTCATGACTGCATGTACTTTGGAACAGAGTCGAGCAGAGATTTAATGCAGCTTCTTCTAATTATAGTTTGTTTCAGCATGAGTTTTTGTGCTGTCATTTGAGTCTTAAAACTCCATCATTTTCTGCTGTTTGGCAGGCATGTGCTTGCATCTTGCTGCTGCAAGTAATAGGCCTTGAGCTCAGTTGCAGGCCTTTGATTTTTTTAGTGCAACCGTTATTTCTTGTCATTTCAGCTGTTCTGACTAACTTTGAACCTTAAACTTGTGGAAGACAGTTCCACAGTGTGTATCAAGATGTCTTGGTCTTTTGGTTTTACTGCACGTTCTTTTTTGGCTGGCTGCTGAAAATCTCATATTTCCTAAGACTACTCAACCTAGGATTCTGTAATCTGCAGGACCACCTCTAAAGCAGCCCAGCAACTAAAATCCCCTACTAAAACATTAACTCCATCAACTTTTGCAGGAGTATTTTGTCAGGGTGTGGCAAAAAGCAGTGGCTGTGGATTTATTTTTTTTATATGGATGTACAAAAAAGCAGCGTGGTTGGAAAATTGCAGCATTATTCCCTTGTGGTCACTGGAGCTGATGCCCAGCTAACTCACACTTGTCAGATCATCCAGTGTTTGCCTTGGCTGTTTTCTCAGAACATGCTGTCTTTAGAGGGCTCTTGTGCTGCTCTTTTCCTCATCTGAAACTCAAATGTGAGTTTTCCTCAGAAAGCTTTGGTCTAAAGGCTGCTGAAGCTATTGCTGGTGGCTGTCTCAAAAATGGCCTTCCTGGCTGTGTGTCAAGGCAATCCATTACTGTAGGTGGAAGAGTTGCCATCAGCTGCAGGAGTGAGAGTAATTTAGTTGCAGTGAGAAATAGACAGTTGGTCTATTAAAGAAGAGCGTGTGGGTGTGGGGATTTCCAAAGTTTCACACTTCTTATGACACTGATTTTTGTTTTCTCCTAGGCTGGATTATTCTGGCATTGCACTCCTCATAATGGGCAGCTTTGTACCATGGCTGTACTACTCCTTCTATTGCAACCCTCAGCCTTGCTTCATCTACTTGATTGTGATTTGTGTCCTGGGCATTGCAGCCATAATTGTCTCACAATGGGACATGTTTGCCACCCCTGAATACCGGGGTGTAAGGGCAGGTAAGACCTCAAGCTAACTGTGCTGCTTCTTCACTGGAAAAAACACTTTGGGAAGACTTAAGAGAGCTTAATTTTACAGACCTGATGTTGTTGAATTGGGAGCTTGGTGGGTTTTCTTTCAGCATTTCTTGTACCCAGCTGGATGCACAAATGAGGGCTGGTGCAAGTCCTGGAAGTGCATTCCTGAAAGGGACAGTAACACGTGCAGTAGGAAAGGTGGTGCAGAGGATTTGTAGCTGCACCCAGCAGCTTTGCTCTCTAAAAACTGACTGCTTGCTGTGTGTATGTGTACTTGCAGTGCTTGTGCTTTTTCTGAAACACCAGACTCAGACACCAGCAAGTCATTGAATGATTGAATTGATCTGAATGGTTTGCCTGGATAAAACACAGGGTTAAGATAAAGGCTGTTTTTTCTCTTCACATCATCCAAAGAACAAAACCAGATTTGGTTTCACATTTTGAGGTAGGAAGAGAGAGAGCTTTAGGGGGCAGCTATGGAATGTGCACACAGCTGGGTTGAATAGTAATATTTCATGTTTCTTAACCTGCACATGCTGTCTACAGTAAATCTAGATTTCCTGGACAAGTTATGGGTACCTTCAGAGCATTCAGCTTTCCAAACTTAAAATCTCTGTTTGGGACATGAATATTCCCCCCATGCCCACTGTTTCTACAAGCTTTCTGTCCTTGCTGCTAAAATCTAAACAAACAAACAGTATTCTCTTACAGATGAGCACAGAAGCTGCTTTTCAGTTTGCTGGGAGTGCTTGTGCAGAGCAGGATGAGCAATCTCTTTGTTGTGTCTCCTTGCCTTGCTCTGAGCAGCCGAGGAGGAGCGAGGCTCTGTCTGTGTGGTCTCAGTTCCCTCTGCAGGCCAAGAGCAGGAACTGGCTCACTGCACTGAGCTGGCAGGCACATCAGTGAATGAAACACTGCAGCTCTCTGCTGGAGCACAGAGCAGGGTACCTGCTGGTCTGTGAAGGAAGTTTGTGCATTCTTTAACTTCCTTTCCCAGTAAATCTCTGCTGGGGACTCCCTTCCAGGGCTGCCACCTCTCTGCCGCTTGGGCAAATGCTGAGATTTCCTCACGTAGCTTTTGTGTTTTCATTGTCTCCCTTTACCGCCAAACCTGACTCTGCCACGTTTTCTTTACCTCCCAGGAGTATTTCTAGGTCTGGGTCTTAGTGGGGTAATTCCCACTCTGCACTTTGTCATCTCTGAGGGGCTCCTGAAGGCAGCCACCATGGGGCAGATAGGCTGGCTGGCACTCATGGCATGCCTGTACATCACTGGTGCTGCACTCTATGCTGCCCGCATCCCGGAGAGATTCTTCCCTGGCAAGTGTGACATCTGGGTGAGTCTGCACAGGGGCTGCATGAGGAGTCAACTGAGAGCTGGTGTCCCCTGAGCCCCAAGGGGTGTGTCAGTGTTTGCTTAGTGCAAGTGTGGAGCTGCTGCACTGGAGCAGTAGGTGTGCAGGACTCTGGGCTCTCTGAGCCTGCCTTAGCTGGTGCCTCTCTCCCCAAATTGTCACAGCCTGGCTGCTCTGAGGTGGCTGCTGCTGTGCAGATTCACCTCAGCTTTAACAGATTGGCAAGGAACTCTGCAAACATTGTTTTGTTTGTGTGTGTGTTAAGGATCCTACAAACACATCTTAACCTTGCTCCTGTGCAGAACAGTTCATGGTTATTTCACTGGTGTTATTTCACTGATGTTCAGTGTGGTCTCTGGGATCTTCCCCATGTCTGGCTCCTCATCTTGTATAGCCAGTGAAAATGCTGGACAGAGAGGGAAGGCTTTGGGGGGCACAGGAGAAGGGAAATCGGGGTGAGCAAGTGGATGGGTGGGGGAAACATGATATGAAGGAAAGAATGATGAAGACTGGAGGAGAAATACCTGAGGAAGGTGTGAGGAAAGGAGCTGGGTGGAGCAAGAGTAGAGATGAGGGGAAGTGGACCTTTGGGAGGCCACTGCTCTTGCACTTAGCAGTTTAAGACCCCTCAAGAAGACCAGAAGTGAGAATGAGACCTGGGTTGTTGGAGCAGCTGTTGCCCAGCACCAGTTTGCTTGGTTTGTTTGTTACCATGATGAGCAAAGCCCCAAAAGCACTGGTGTACCACCACTCTTCCAAGCTTCCCATGAAGCCTGCAAATACACATTTGTAGGAATATTTCAGGAGCATTATCCACATTGAGTGGCTTCCCTCAGACAGGGGCAAGCTTTGTCATGTAGCTCCCTCACAGTTTTCATTCTGCTCTGCTCCACTCAGTGGCATCCTGAGCATTCATTCAGAACATCCAGTTGTTTCTAGGTTTTAATATAATACCATGCTTTTCTCTTCTGTTTCTTGGTGGAAGAGAAATAAAATGCCAGCATGCAGAATGCACTTGGTACAACTTGTGCCTGTGGCCAGAGCAGAGTTTGTACCTGTGTGTTACCTGTATGAGAGGACCCTTTTGTCCCCACACCACCAGTGTGCCTTGTGGAGGAGCCAGCTTTAAAAGTGTCCCACTCAAGCCTTTTTCCTGATGTTCTGAAATCGTCCCTTTGCAAAGATGAGTTGTAGCAGCCGTGCAGCACATTGGTTGGTGGGGCAGCAGGCTGAGATGACCCTGTGGGGACGGGTGGGATGTGTGTGAATGTGTGGCTGTGAGTGTGTGATTGTGTGAGTATGACTGAGTCTCTGTCTGTCTGTCTGTGTATGACTGTCTGTTGTCTGTCTGT
>JAHLSL010000042.1:11725400-11738472 GCA_025920805.1 Petroica traversi | reverse complement strand
TTTTTTTTTTGTCACAAGCTGAATGAAAAGAAGCTGCTTTAAAATCTCCTAACTGCTGCACAGAGGCCAGACCTATGACAGAGATTATGCTTAAGCCTAGTGGCACTTAATTTGCTGGGGAGCAATGCAGCTGCAGCAGTTCAAGAGCTTCAGAGAAGCCCAGTAGCACGTCCATCATCAGCAAAAGGCTCAGGCTGAGCCTCTGCATGCACATGCTGGACATCAAAATGTTATCAGCACCCTGAGAGCCTGCTGGTCAGGGATTAGTAAACAGCCAGAGGAGCTGATAACAAATTGCAAACTTTATAGCAAAGAGTGAGTTAATTCCAGGCTGTCGTTGCTACCATCTGCACTTCCAGAAAGACTTTGTCAGACATTTGGCAAGCAATCCTTCTGAGCAGCTCAGGCAGTTGCTGTGCCTCGTTATGAACTGTAGAGCCCAGATTGTGAACTCTTTCCCACCAGCATAAATCATGCACCCCAGTCAGAGGATTTACCCTGGGACATGTGACAAAATCTGCCACTTAGTTACCAATATAAAACAGAACTCAACCAATTATCTTGTAAAATATCTTCTGTGTACATTACCACGCAGTAAAAAAAGAAACTTTTATGATCTACAGAATTCTAGAAATAGTTCTTTCTAGGCTGCATGCCTTGGCTGGAAGTATTTTTGGCTTAATTAAAAGCTTTCAAACCTGCGGTGATGTCCATAAAAGCAGAAGCCCTTATAAACACAGAGAGAAATGGAGATGCTGAGAGCAGAGAAAAATCTGTGGCAGCAAACACGTCTTCTCACCACCTCTGAAAAGCAGATTTGGATGATGAGTGCAGCCTGAACACATCACGCCCATCTGAGGCAAGTCTCACCTTCCCAGAAAACAAGAGAACTTGGGAAGCAGAAATGGGCTCAGTGCTGCAGAGCCAGAGGTACAGAGCCAGGCAGGGGGGAGCAGTAGATCCCTGATCGTTAATTCCTCTGCACATAACCTGGAAAAAATGTGTGTGCTCAATTTCTCTCTCACAAAATGTCTCCTTCGCTTCATATTTCTCACATGCACCAGCCTTGGCGTGCAGTCAAGAAAATGTTAACGTCTCTGGCAAAAAACCTGCAGCCCCTTCCTAACAACATGTGCAATCCATTTCTTGCAGCCCCAATAGTGTTCTTCCACCCTGCTACTCCCCCACACACATGGACAGTCATTTTTTTCATCTGCAGACACCCTCTCTTGCTCTTTCTCTTCTCCATCCAGCAAGGCACATTCCAACTGTCTCTGTTTCTCCATCTCTGTCTCACACATACGTCTCGCTGGGCAGGGAGCAAATTGGCAAATACAAGCTAGATATGGAAGCAGGGAGATACAAACACAGCCTCAGTCTGGACTTGTCTTGGAGGAATTTCTAACTCGCCTGCAGGAGCGGATTTATGAGCTACAGCACACACTTATCAGCTGAATGGCCTGAAAGTCCTCCTGCATTATCCCAGAGCTGGCTGGGATTTATCAGAAGGAGCTAAGCCATGGGGTGTGGAAAAGAAGACTTAAGTTACTTCTTAAGAACTGAAGTCTACAAGACCTGTATAGTTTCTCCTGCACGAAGGCACGGGTTGGTCTTTGGCTTGGGAATAAGAGCAGAGAAGAATGGGCCAGCAGGGAACCAGGGTGAAGGACGTGCCATGGAACACGGGCCACAGGCCACAGCAATGACTGATGATGCTGTCTGGGACTGCAGCTCCTCAGGAGGCTCCTGTGTTCCTTCTTTTATCAACTTCTCAGGGACAGACCTTCAATCACCAGCTCAGGCAGCTAAATGAGCAGCAGCACCTCTTCTTTGCAGAGCAGGGAACCAGAGCCAGGCACTGCCTTGGCCCCGTCACGCCTTTCTGCAAATCCCCCACTGTACAAAAGGTGGAAAAAAGTCTTTCCTAGCCTAGGAATTTCTAGCTAATTATCTTTTTTTTTTTAACTATTAAGTGGTTCTACTTACAGTGGTGGAAGACAGCCTTGGCTGGAGCAGTCCCATGGCACACAGACACACAGTGATGATGGAGACAGGTGACAGTTCCACAGGATGGCAGTGACATGAAGACATGAACACAGCAGCCATGGAGGTGATGTGGGGAAGAGATGAAGGAAGCACAAAAGGAAATGGTGATGAGCAGGAAAGCAGTGACAACCCCCTCCCTTTTTGCTCACATCTCCTCAAGCACAGACTAAATCAGACTGCAGGCACAACGGGAATGCCATGCTGGCCTGTTCTCCAGAATGAGCAGCTTCTGCTGCCCTGCCATGAGTGCTGCACCTGCTCATCCTGCTCCTCCTCACCAGTTTCTGCACTGGGACACTGCTGTTATCCTGCTGTGTGTTACACAGCAGCCAGGGCTGCTTAGGAGACAGCTGCAGCTTCTCCTGCATCTCTTTGGACCTGAACAGCCCCCACAGACCTCTTTCTCTAGAGGGGAATTTACCTTTCAAAAATGATTGTGCCAGGAGAGTTCAGTGCAGAAGGTCCAGCCCCACAGCGGGCATGGAAGACACCACTGTCTCCACTAAAGGCATTAGTGATCAGTAATTAGCAAGACTAATTGGTACTAAACTACCTGGCTGTGCAGAGCACACCTTTCCTTCCCCTCTGAGTCTCCTCAGGGCCATTAACATCCCCTGCTTGCAGGAGCTGGGGTGAGACTGCAGAGATTCCTGGGGTCACTGGATTCCAAGCCAGGCACAGCCCTCTGCTGAGCTCAGCTGCTGTGCAGTACCATGTGCACCATCTTCTCTCTTCCAGAGCAGGGCCAGTGGGAAAGTGAAGCCTCTCCATGTGTTATTGAACTCCAAGGATTCTGTCTGGCTCCCTGGGACCTCTGCTAGGCTCTGGAGAGCCTGCTGTCCCCCCCTGCTCTGTCCTGTCCTGTAGCAGACTGGAAGGGAGGCTTTTCCAAAAGATCTTCTCCTCACCCTGACCAGCCTGGAATGGGGGTGGAAATGGGGGGATGTGGGAGCTGGATTCCAGCTCAGGAAGGGTGTGGGGCAGAGGGCAGCTCCTCGCACAAGGCCAGGCTTCCCCACACAGTTTCTTCTGTCACCAGTGGCTGCATCACTCACGTGCTATGGGGCGGCTGGACTCTTGTGTACTCACCATCTGCCAAGTTGTCTGAGTGCCAGAAGCTACTCATGTTAAACTCCAAAAGGAAGCTGTCAAAAGAGCAAGAACAGAGGATGCTTTTTCAGCAGCCTGGAAGGATGCAGGTGTCAGGGAGATGGCCCTGTCGCCCAGTGAGTATCAGTTCTAAAATGTTTACTATGAATTCCTGGCAGCACAAGTCTGATTTTTTTAAAAAAAATTAATTTTTTTCCCCTCTCTCCACATGCTGGAACATAGCTCTGTATTGTGGGATCTGTACTGTGGAAGATCTGAATGGGCTTTTTCCTCAAGTTCCTCCTGTGCAAGGGGCTTGCCAGTGAAGATGGAACAATGTGGCAGCCCTGAGGCTGGGAGGGGGCTCAGCCTCTGTAGGACCCACCCGAGGAGCAGGCACCATGGCCAGCAGCAGCTACATGGGCTGCTTGGAGGTAACCACATGGAATTATTCTGCACCAACAGGCTAAAACCCTCATGGCTGCACCTTTTCCACATCTCCACAGCACATGGAATTATTCTGCACCAACAGGCTAAAGGCTGCACCTTTTCCACGTCTCCCCAGCAAGCTGAGTGGTGGCACTTCCATCCCAGTTTGAGCTTGAACTCTGGCTCACCCCAGAAGTCTGAGGTGAGTGCAAACCCAGAGGAGAGCCCCCCCTCTCTCCCCTTGCCTGGCACTCAGACCTGAGCTGCTGGGCTCATTCCCTTCAGCCTTCTCCCCCTGTGAGAGGAGATGAGCACTCGCTCGTGCGGGCGAGAGGACTCGGCACAGGATCTGCACAGAGCCCCAGGAGAGCCAAGGCCTATTTCTGACTCAGATTCTGAGTGACTTCAGGTAAATCCCAGACCCACCGTGGGCCTGTGCCTCTCAAAATGGCAATAGTAATAGCTTTGTGTCTCCCAGGAGCACGGTGCAGAGCTGAATGTCAGGAGGAGGCTGGCAGCACTGCCCTGTGCAGCTTTCCCAGCTCCTGCCCCTCCTGCTCTGAGCCTCCCAAACTCCCCCAGCTTTTGGTACTCACATGAGGAAATCACTTATCAGCCACTTCACTGCAGCTACAAAGGCATAAATTGGCTGGAGAGCAAAAGAAGAAATGAGAAATGCCATAAGGACCTGGTCAGAGAATTTATAATTGTTATGCAGGACCCCACATTTTAGACCAAGTCCCTCCACTGATCAGAGCTCTTGAAGACAGGCTGGAAATTCAAGGTCTGGGCATCACTGGAAAATGTTCAGAATTCATCAAAAGCCAGCAGAGCTGCCCTGCTACTAATAATACCTCCTCACCCTCTCCCCATCAGGGTCAGGGAGTTTATCAGGAATGTATGAAGGACTTTGAAGATGTAATTGCTTGATGATTTCTCTCCAGTGTGGATGACCTTCAGAGCTCAGAGCAGGAGAGAAACACAGCTAAATGGGACAGCACCAGTTCAGGATGCTTTTGTGTTCTGAGAGCAAGTGGTGTTTCTGGGACAAGTGACAGCACTGCCCAGGATTTAGTATTATCTGCCATTGATTGATTATGCTGTGCTTTCATCCAGCTTTTCCTCAAGATGGCATGAGGTCTATCATCTCCTTGCTTTTCAGCCACAAATTGGAAATCCAGCATTATCCCAGGCACAATTCATCTGCAGAGGATCCTGCTGCTGCTTTCCTTCCTGGTAACCACGTCTCATTTTCATCTCCCCCTCTCATAATCATGCCCATGTCCTCAAACCCAAAACAGATGCAGTAGTCACAGGACACAGGGTACTGTTCCATTACTGCTGACTTCTCCTCAGCCAAAAGAAGCCAGAAAATAGTAAAATGTAGAGATGGTTGGGGATTTGACTGATATTTATGTCAGTATATGAAAAACTGACTTTTCTTAATTTCTTCTTTTTCAAGGGTTTTGCTAAGAGGGGAAGATGGGAGATGGAGGCCAAATGCTCACCTTTTTATTCTCTTCCCAATTCACCTAATTTTTGGCAGCTTATAGTTTGTGACATTTCTTTCAGTGATCAGAATTGGATATAATCAAGCAAATATTTTCACTACAATCACCATGTGTTATCTAGCCAGCTTAAGTACAGCCATTGCCAACCAGACCTTGTTAAAAGTGTTATTGTTAAGAATGTTGTTAAAGGGCAATAATTTGTTGGAAGTTCTTTTACTGGAAAAAAATTACCATGTCACACTGTGAGCAGTACTTCCAGCAACCAAGGATCATAACACCAATAAACACATCCCTGTTTAGGGTCGTGTCAAGCACTTTGAAATGGCCTAAGTGTTGAGTAGTTACTTTGTTCTGCCTGTTTGAGGCAAGGTTAGGAGAGTGGAGTGGGATGAGATTTTGAGTTTGTATCAGCCTAAAAAGAGGCTGCAGTTGGGTGCTGGCAAAACCCTTCACTCTGTTGGTTTTTTCCCTGGGCTACCAGCACTCTCACCCTCTCTCTTGCTCCAAGCTCACTCGTCCTCCCCCAGTGACTGCCAGTTCTCCCCAGATGCTCCCCAACAGTGCAACTCTCCTTCTCATGAGTAAAACCATGCTCTGTAAAGGCATTCCTGTTCATTTCAGCTGCTGGCTGGTTCCTTGGCTTTCAGAAGAACCTGCCACGTTCTCCTGTCCTTTCCCATTTTCAGTGAGACCCTATAGGTCAATAAAGAGCCACACTGCAAACCACAGTGAATCTGCCTGGGGTGAGTTTGGACACTTCCAACACTTGAAAGCAAAGAGCTGTGAGGAGCTCAGGGGATGCTGGAGGTGGCCTGCAGGAGGAAGGGCAGCCCAGGAGGCTGCAGGGTGGCAGGTACGTACGCTGAGCAGGGGCCGGGCGCCGCTGTGGTGGTGGTAGGGCATCTTGCACATGGCCTGGTAATCATACATGGTCACCCTGCAGGCAAAACACAGCAAACAGGCAGTCAAAAGCAAGCAGAGCAGCCACGTCAGCTCCTTCTCAAAAATGTCATGTACGAGCTGTTGTGTCCAGAGAAGGGCAACAAGGCTGGTGAGGGGCTTGGAACACAAGCCCTATGAGGAACGGCTGAGGGAGCTGGGCTTGTTTAGCCTGGAGAAAAGGAGACTCAGAGGTGACCTTAGCACTCTCTACAACTTCTTGAAAGGTGGTTGTAGTGAGGTGGGGGTTGGTCTCTTTTTCTGAGCAACAACTGACAGAACAAGAGGGCACAGCCTTAAGTTGTGCCAAGGGAAATATAGGTTGGGTATTAGGAGAAAATTTTTTTACAGAATGAGTGATAAAATATTGGAATGGTCTACCCGGGGAGGTGGTGGAATCACCATCCCTGGAGGTGTTTAAAAAGAGATTGGATGTGGCACTCAGTGCCAGGGTTTGGTTCAGTTGAGGTGTTGGGACAGAGGTTGGACTCGATGATCTTGAAGGTCTCTTCCAACCTGGTGATTCTGGGATTCTGTGGTTCTGTGATTCTGGGATTCTGTGTTGCCTGCATTCACTGAAGCACTGACCTGCTTACATGTGTCTTTGCTGCTTGGCCAGTGCTGGATCTTGCAGAGCAAGAAACACAGGCTCTGGATTAATGTAACTGGGTCAGCACAGGAGGAAATATGTCCCTAATTTCAGATAGTGAGTAACGCAGGCAGCGAAGCACAGGAATTATAATTGTAACAAACCTCAGGCCCCCTTAGTTCCTGTTTTCAAGCCACTGAAACTCTGAACTCTCTCTTGACATCAGCTGAGGAAGTGGAATGAGATGAACAGAGGTATTTTTAAGAAAGATGTGGTCAGCCAGCTGCAATCTGTGGGGCTCTCAGACAACCACTCCCCAGAAAGGCTGAGTGGCCGAGGCACTGAAGCACTTCAGCACCCAAAATGCCAAGAAATGTTTCCATTAACAGCTTGCCCTGGAAAAGACAGAGAAGCAGCTGCTCTCTGGCCCCACAGAGATTGGAAGTTTCTCTCAGTGTTCTGCAGCAGGTGAAAGAGCAAGAGATGAGGAGAAACTGTGTGTGTGGTGATGATGGCTGAGCGAGTCAGCAGAGGGGGCAGGTAGCTAAAGGAGCTCTTGTGGCTGAATAAGAGAGTCACATGCACCACTAGCATGTGCATTTTCCCCTGCTCAAGTGCTTCTTGGAGGGACCAATATGCTCAGAGCCACACAGCAGTGAGGAACAAGTACAGCGTGGAGATCCCCCACTTACCGCCTGAACATGCCCATGTTTAGCAGCTGGGTCATCACTGAGCCATCCACTGCACCAAAAAATTTTCCAGTCTGCAAGCACAGAAAGGGAAAACCAGAATAAAGTGTGAACTTTCCAAATGCTCGACGGCTCCAGGCCGTGTGGTTTGTCTGGAGGCTTGCTGTGTACACAGGGAGGGTTTTTGTAGGGAGGCAAGGCTGAGCTTTGTCCTTTGGCTGCCTGGAAAGCCTGAGGGAGGACTTCCCCCATCACCAGCTGGGCATCCTGCACCATCCCTACCACGCTGGGGAATGACTTAGCCCACGTAAGTCCCTGCAGCTCGTGACAGAAAAGGCAGACTCAAACTGCAGAGACCCAGGCGTGCTGAATCACTGGACTCTCCTGTGGGTTTTTGGGAATCTGTGTTCTCTGGATCTGAATGCCTGAGCTGTCCATTTGAGCCTCTCTGTGACCCAGGGGGAAACCTCTGCTCTCCTGCTGCCCTAGGTGAGCTGGCCCACCAGGCATGAGTGTGATGTACAGATTTATTTGGGTAGCAAATGCCATGTCACAGCTCAGTGCTGTGTGAGTTCTGAGCAGGCAGTAACAAAAACAACACAACAGGAATTCATCAATCTCTGTAGCCTACATCCTATGCACTGGCATAGCCAGAATTAAGCTGAATTTAGGGGGGCAACAACCCCCCAGCCCCTCTTGCTTGCCTGAAATAAAGGTGGAGCTTGTGGCCCTCTGGTCCCATGTACACCTTGGAGCCAATAACCTCAAATACAGTCCCAATCTCACATTGGTGACTGCTGCTTTAAAGATTACCTCAAACAAGCAAACAAACAAACTCTGGCCTTCCTGGTTACTAAACCATGACAAATCCATTGCAAAAATGCTTCAGAGCTGTCAAGTCCACTGCTTTTTTCTCAGGCAAGTAAATGAAATGTTTGTAAATAATAAAAATGCAGATATGAGCTGTCCTCTGTCTGTTTTCCTGGCTCATGGAAGCATTCACACAGTCTGGGACAGGCTGGCACTCATTTAGCATGTATTAGCAGGCAACAGATGACTTCATTTATTTGAGTGGGACATTTCCACAAAAAAAGCCCAAACCTTTAGGCAGATTTACGTAAGATCACATGGTAATCATCTAACAGTAGTGTTACATGCTTATGAGCTTCTTCCCAAAAGCTTTAGCAGTAATTTCACTGTATAAATTGATATATAGCATCAACTCCCCTTTGAGCATTTAGGCTGTAATCGTCTCAGACAGTCCAATGTGCCTGAGCAAGCAGTAACTTTTCCCACCCCCCTCACTCTTTCAATCTGATTAGGGTGGTGAAGAGGCCAGCTGCTCCCATTTAATACCAGTCTGCAGCCCCAGCAGGAGGCAGAGCAGTGGGATTTAACACAGTGCAAGCTGCAGGGGTGGGGCAAGGATTTACCACATTGCCAGCCTGTAAATGAGGCCCAGCCTGTCAAGAGATGCTGATGTCTGACCAAATGTCTCCGTGTAGGACATCATTTGTGTAGGTATAAGAACAAGGAGTTCACAGTGCAAGTGAGAGTATGGCCTGGGGAGTGGGCTCAGAGAGGCATCAGCAAAGTGGCCTCTAACACCTCACCAGACATTCAAGGCTTGCTGCTTTAGGTACCCTGCACAGGCAGTAACACACAAAAGCATCCCTTGGCAGAAACCAAAGCAGTTCTGTACTGCAGCAAGGTTCTGTAAAGCAGCTCTCAGTACCATTGATGCCAGAATGATTTTTGTCTTTTCTTTCTATCCCTTTTACACAGTTCTGTGTATCCACAAGTATCAGCAGCACACTTGTAACCCTTTACTGAGTTTGGTGCTCAGTGTTTTGTGAGTGTCCTGCAGGCCCTGAGGCTGAAGAGCCCAGAGCTGCAGAGCCAGGGACACCAAACATTCTGCTGGCTCAGGAAGCCAAGGGCCCCTGGCAGGACAGATTCTGGAAAGTCGAGCTGAGCCCAGCCCAGCCCCAGCATTGGGCTCCCTTGTTGGATCTGGGCTGTGCAAAGTCTAGAACTGGTGTGTGTGACTGACGGGGGTGCATTTGCCACGCTGGCACCTGGGGGAAGTGGATGCATCAAACGGGATCCTGATTCAAATCCTGAGGGAAAGGCCCCAACCCCTTTAACCGTGACTGGTTCATTTTATAACACCAGGAAAAGGCATCAACCTCCTCCTTCCTCCAGTGACTGCTGCTCCCCTCGGCATCCCTGTGCTGTGTTTCTCCCAATTCCCACCTCTGGGCAAGTTTCCCCGGGCCCTTGTCATTTCAGAGGGTGACAGCAGGAAGCATTGCAGTGACATCCCTGTGACACATGCTGTGTCACACCCCTGCAGCTGAGTGTACAGAGAGCTGCAACCCAGGACACAAACATGACTCAAAAGCCACCTCACTGCTCACGTGCATCCCTGCTTTGCTGGCTTATTGGGCAATTGGCAGTTTCTGTACTCTCAGAAGCTGCAGACAAAACCAGGATCTGCCAAATTGCCCAGTGCTGGGGAGGAAGAAATAGGAAAGTCTTATAGAAATTATTACCTAGCGAAAGATGCTGAAAATATAGAAATTACAAGCGAGATTGAAATGAAGACAAGTTTTGAGATACCAAACCTCAGTTACTGAATAAACTGAAAGACAATGGTATGGCCATGGCAGGGAATCTCCCTCTTTGATTGAACAATGGCCTTCCTTGATTAGATAAAGGCCCTTCCTGCCTGCAGGTCCAAGGCTCAGAGCAGACTTTACTGACTGAGCATAAGGTAAAAAAAGCAGTTTTTAGGGTTTAAAATATAACGCCATGTGGTAATACAAGGATGCTCATAGGCTGTATGTAAGTGCTATAGAATTTGTATCTTGTCCTAGATTGGTCAGTGAAAATTAGAATATTCAGCATAGAACATGATTTATTGTATTGTAAGCGAGAACCAGGGGATTCTGATCTTTCTCTCTCTCTCTTTCTCTCTCTCACCTCTCTGAGCTGCTCTGGGCCACACCTGGTGGTTCATGGCAGCTCTCTCACCCCCACACTCTTTATTACAATAAACCTCATGCTCTAAGACCAGCCTAAAGATCTCTATCTCTGTACAAACCCCATCCACACACCACAGAGGCCTCCAACAGGCACCACAGATTTCTACAGAGCCAGCCCTTCCTTCTCTTCTGAGCCCTGGTGGCATCCTGGCCTTTTGGCTGCCCCCTGCACCGTGCCCCTGCAGTCCCACCTGGGCAGGGCTTGCAGACAGGCTCTGTAAAACGCCTCAGGCAGAGGCAGCAATCCTAGAAAAAGAGGTTTAGCCAGGCAGGGAACATCTGGATGCAGCAGGCGGAGGCAGCTCAGGACCTGTGATCCACAGCTGTGCCTGTGAGTGGCAGCGAGGGGCAGCTAAAAACCCAGGGGTGGCTGTGGGGCCAGGGCTGCAAACAGGGCAGGAAACACAGAGCAGCCTCCCTAAGCACAGCCTGACTCTCAAAGTCATTTTCCCTTCCTGCTCTTCACTCACTCCCTTCTGCTGCTGCATTTTAACTCTTTGCTCGCCCTGGGATGAGAGTGGATGGGAGATTAGCTCGAATTAAGAGATTACCCGTTCTTCCCCAAGTAATCCTGCAGGGAGCTTCCAACGTGTCACTCATGCAAATCCTGAGTCCCTTTCCCATGGTGGTTTCCTGCTGCCACTAAGCTTCCTGCTGCCTTCATACAGAGGTTATCAGAGCCAATCCTCCACCCTGATCCCCATCCCAAGGGCAGAGGAGAGCAGAGCCTGAGCCATGCTGTCCTCACTGCATTCCTGTGGGAATCTGCCCTGATTTCCAGTGGGGTCCCCAAGGACAGGAGATGCAGGCAGCTCTGGCAGGCAGAAAAGCCAAAATACCCACAAAAATTCAGGTATGGGATTTTTTTTGTATTCTATTATTATATTATATTATATTGTATTGTATTATATTATATTATATCATACTATATTGTATTGTGTTGTATTGTGTTGTATTATATTATATTATATTATATTATATTATATTATATTACATTACATTACATTACATTACATTACATTACATTATATTATATTATATTATATTATATTATATTATTTCCTCAAGGATGCCTTGAGGAAAGACTAGAGGATGGGGCAGGGAAGGCCACACAATAGCAAGTGATCTCCCAACTTCAACAACATCAAAGCCAGGG
Source organism: Petroica traversi (assembly GCA_025920805.1). Taxonomy (NCBI): domain Eukaryota; kingdom Metazoa; phylum Chordata; class Aves; order Passeriformes; family Petroicidae; genus Petroica; species Petroica traversi. The sequence continues at coordinate 11,726,977 of JAHLSL010000042.1, read as the reverse complement.
TATTGATTTATTGCTGCTGTCTTGCATTCCCTGCAGGGTTTAATGGTGCCACCAGGAAATAAAAACAGTAACTGGAACAGGATAAAGAAATCAGAAAAAAAAAAATAAAGAAGCAGTGGTGAACTCTCTGAGGTCAGGGAAGGTAAAAGCTGGAGGAGGACAGCTCTGGTGCTTGCCAAAATGCCTGATTTTGGAGGCATGGGGATAATGTTTATATTTTACCCAAATCCACTATAATGCTGTGTTTCTGCTAGACAGATCTTTCAGAGATGAGCTTTGGAAAAACCTGTTTTCCATAAGATGAAGGCAGAAATACAGAGGCAGAAGCCAGGAGGGCATTGCTGAGGACACCCAGGTGACATGTCCACTGTTGGACACAGGACTCAGTGAAGCATCTTTGAAAATGCCACGGGGGTCAGAGGAGAAAACAACAACTCCTAAGACCACCTGCCCACCCCAAACATGCAACAGGATTTGGCCTCTCAGAGCAGGGAGCCATTGCAACTTTTACAGCATTTCCCTCCCTTATTTTTCAAGTTCTATTTGCTTATTTTGTTTTTTGGCACACCATGTCACTGAAGGGGCACATTCAGTGTGTTGGGTAGGGCACTTTTCACTTTCCTGCAGAACAAAAGGTTGGTTACTCCTTGCAATAAGCCCCCCTTGGTATCTGTCTGTATGTTTTCCATCTAAATAACCATCTAAAAATTCTTCTTTCTTTTCTGTCCCAGCTACTTTGAGATCAATGTCACGACTTCATCTGTTCAAGGCTGAAGAGAAATGAAATTCAGTAGGTTATCCAGGCTCCCTTATCTCCTGATTTTGTCACACATTCAAAGAACTATAGCAGATAAGTTTTCTTGCTTCTGGAAGCTGTGCTGCTTGTGCCAATCACATCCACCAGGTTACCTTAATTTCCATTTCAACTCTTTGTCACATCCTGAAGAAAGTAATTTCTGGGATTGGATCTACTGCCTTTTGGAAATACCCAAACTGCATTGGTTAACTCCAGTGCAATGGCAATTTTAATGAAACTCCACAATTCTGTCAGCAACAAAAGCCCTTCATTTCCCATTTCTTCTCTAAGCCCACTCTTACTATTGACTTATTGCTTTGTGGTTTATGAGGCTGTTCCCACACATCACTTTCTGACATCCAGAACTATGGGCTTTAATGATTTTGGAAGAAGTAGCTCTGTGGTGAATTTATCAGGGAGCAGAAAGGTGTAGCTCAGCCATGCAGTGGCTGGAGTGTGGATTTTGCCCAGTTGCATAGGATGTCACATCAAACTTGCACCCCCTCAGAAATGGCTGTAGAGCCTCACACCTTATTTTTATTTCTATTCTGAGCCTTTTCCCTTGCTCCTTTCACCTCTGCAAGTAAATCCTCCAATTCTTTAGGTGTGTTCCTGTTTCCAATCTGCTTCAATTACTTTGTTTTTTTGCCTTTAGCATTTTGCTCTTACCATCTCCTCAGTTTCCTTTCTTGAAGAACACCTACTTTGAATTCAGGAGCACTCAAAAATGCTGCTCCCTTTCCCTTTCCCTTTCCCTTTCCCTTTCCCTTTCCCTTTCCCT
>JAHLSL010000042.1:11678525-11725390 GCA_025920805.1 Petroica traversi | reverse complement strand
TTTCCCTTTCCCTTTCCCTTTCCCTTTCCCTTTCCCTTTCCCTTTCCATTCTCCACTGTCTCAGATCATCTTTCAATAGCATCAGTGCCAAGGGAACCGAGTCTAATTTCCTCTCTTCTGATCAAAAGATATTTTGACTAGTTCCTTCCTTCTCACTGCAAACTCCTTCCTCACCTAGGATGTGCTGTCACTCTGCTGGGAGCCTTCCCCCTCACCACGCACTTTGAATTTAATTACACCACAGCCACCCTTATTACACAATTGAGCTTCATTTGTTTTAACCAGCTCAGTGGGTAATTTAGGAACGAGCAAACCCCGCTCTCCTCCTTCCCTGATGCTCTCTTACCTCTTCAGGAACTTTGGAAACGAGGATAAAGCCGTTGTTGTCAATGAGGAAGCAGTTCAGGATCTGCAGAGATGGGAGAGAAGTGAGATCAGAGATGGCTTTTCCCCCTGTTTGTGTTCAGGATGGAGCAGTGTGGGTTTGTGGTGATGGCTACAGCCAAGCATTTCCATGCCAGCTTGGCTGCCACGAGTTTTACACAATTCTTTTTCCCCTCTGCCTGCATTTTGAGGTATTGAGTTCCTGAGACAGAGATTGCCTCTTGCCAGGGCTCTGTGCTGGCCTAGCAGGCAGTGAGCCACACTTAAGGCAAGGCAGCCTTCAGGAAGAGACAGGATATTTGGAGTGCTCTTCTCTTTGGTAATTTGGTATCTAAAACTCTCCATCTTCAGATTGCAGAGTTTTATAACCATTAGTGAAATAACCCTCTCCCCACCACTGAGTATCTTTGCTGATCTTATTTTTATTTTGCAAAGCAAGAAATGGAGGCACAGAGTTGAAAACCTTTAACTCTTGCAGGGAAAAGCTAAGAAGTAGAGAAAATCCTATGTGAACATACAACACAAAACCTCTGGTGATCTCACTTTTTAGAGCAGAGGATCTCCTGTCCCACATATTCCTGAGACCAAGGCTGAAGCAGTGGCAAAAACACAAAGTGAGGTGTCCAGCATGCATGTCATGCTGACAGCCACTTTTTTTTGGGAAGCTCTAGGATGCCAGGGAGACAGACTTAGAGCAGAGGGACTTTCCTTGGAGTCACTGGCTGGAATCCCAGTGTCTCTGCCCTGACCCTGGTGGGGGGAAGACCTAAGCTGCAGATTTGTCACAACATTAGTGTGAGGTGCTGCCCTAGCTGTGCAATCTCTGGTGAGGAGACAACAGGCAACAGTAATTTGGGGAGACAGAGATCACCACAACCACACCCATCACAGGTACAGAGAAGAAACTGAGGCAACTCACATCATCCTGGCAGCTGAGTGGACAGGCACCATCAAAGGCACTGCACTGCAAAGGAAAAGCAGAGAATGAACCTTGGTGTAAGGAAACCTCCCAGTCTGACCATGCAGGAGCTGCTCTGGCAGTCACTCCCACCACCAGAGGCTTTCAGGGCTGGCACTGAGGCAGCAGCAGCTCCTCATGGGTCCCCTCTTGACTCCCCAGACACTCCACTGACACAGCCAGACAAGTTTTCCTTACTGGTTCAACACCAGCTGTCCCAGTGATGCCGGAATGATTTTTGTCTTTTCTTTTCTATCCCTTTTACACAGTTCTCTGTATCCACAAGTATCAGCAGCACACTTGTAACCCTTCACTCAGTTCAGTGCTCAGTGTTCTGTGAGTGCCCTGCAGGCCCTGAGGCTGAAGAGCCCAGAGCTGCAGAGCCAGGGACACCAAACATTCTGCTGGCTCAGGAAGCCAAGGTCTCCTGACAGGAGGATTCTGTAAACGAGGGGTTAGCCCAGCCCAACCTCATTATTGGGCTCCCTTGTTGGATCTGGGCTGTGGAAAGTCTATAAAGATTGATGGTGGGTGTGCATTTGCCACGCTGGCACCTGGGTGAAGTGGATGCACCAAACGGGATCCTGATTCAAACACTGAGGGAAAGACCCCAACTCCTCTAACCGTGTCTGGCTGCATTTTCCTAACACCAGGAAAAGGCATCACCATAGCAGTCTCACATCCAGAACCTGAAAGCAATTTATTCAAGGTGCAGCAACACAGCAAGAGCTCAAGCTGGTGCCTCTGAGGAGGGGCCCTGGACAAAGGGAACTGGGCTTTTATACCCTCCCAGCCTGTGTGTGTGATCATCTGGGGTCATCCTGATGAGAAATCTGCTCCTGCAGTGTCTGCAGGTGGTGGGACACCTGGCTGTCACACATGTCCCCTGTGCCCTCTGTGTGCCAAGGGTCACTGCCAGTTCACAGCCTCCTGCCTGGGGCTCCCAGAGCTCCCTGCCAGCCCCTGGCATGAGCTCATCTTGCTGTCCCTGCCTTGGGGCTGCTGGGTTAAGGGTTTCTATCCCAGACAGCTCTGCAGTGCAGCTGGCATTTCCACCAGGACGTGCTGGGCAGCCCCACAGGTACCACCCCAGGTCAGCCCCACCTCTGTGAGCACCATCTCCTCTCCTGGGGCTCAGATCCTGCACCTGCCTCCCTGAATGCTCCCTGTGCACTCCCAGCAGAGGTGGCACTCGTAAAGAAAGGGCAAAAGCAAATGTTGTTGTGCCCCAGGGAGAAACCAGCACACATTTCAGCATCTGTTAGGATCTGGACTAAGAACATAGCATGGTATTTCAGATCAGGGTTCTTCTCAGGCAGGGATTTTGTTGTTGTTGTTGTTGCTGTTGGTTTCTTTATTCACTAGACAACTAATGATAAAATAGGATGTGAATGGTGCACATGTAGCCCAAGGCACCAACCATTTCTTTCATTTAGGATTTCTGTGTTTGGGATTTGACATGTGTTTCACAACACTGAACTGGGTGGGGACACCAGGGGTTAAGTGGTGAGTAACAAAGCCCTTCAGGTGCTTATTGATTTCATAATTGTTCAGAGTTTGCTGTGGCTGCATGTGTCTGTCTGTTTGTGTTATTTTTTAATTCTGGTTTCCCCAGGAGCAGAGGGAAGAAAGCTGACACGGTGTTGCCATTTCTGTGCACGGAGTCCCCTTCCTGCCAGAGGTTTTCTGGGGTCAGGGAAGGACACTGGCACAGCACACAGCCTGTCTGCTCTCAGCCAGCTACCCACTATTTTCTCAAAACCCTTAGACATAAAATCCAACCCCCTTTCTGGGTGATTCTCAGTAAGGAGGTAAATTGGTTATTCCATGCCACAACAAGACTGGAACTTTCAGTTAGAATTTGTTTCTTCTCTTGAGTTTTGCCTCTGTTCAACTTCAGAGGAGGTTTGGAGATGCCTGAGTTTGTTTCAAGTCCCACAGCCTTGCAATATCACATGTTCACAGTCTGACTCCAGCTGGCTTTTTGAGACTCTAGGGATGATGGTTTAAAGGAAATTCCTTTACCCACAGTTGCAAGCACAGTCTCACCCCTGCCTCACCACAAAGCAGCACGTGGGTGTTTTGTTTCCCTGGATGCATTCCCAGAGGTGGCCTTGTACTTCACCCTGGCAGGTTCCTTCCTTTGGTCAGCAGAGGAACGTGGTCACACAAGCCACAGTTATGGCCTTGGGGGACAATAAATACAGAGCCCAGGGTTCAGACAGCAGGACAGAAAGCCAGGTGAACCACAGGGGTTTGCCACAAGAAGGGCCTGAGTCTCACACCTCTTCCCCAGCAGTGCCTGGTGAGCTGGGCTGGCCATAGAGCAGCAGCAGCACAGGCAGGACCCTGCTCTGAGAGCACTGACACCTTGCAGGGAGCCCCTGAGATGGGGGCACAACTGAGCCTGTGCTCCCTGGCTGCTCTGAGACCACCCCTGCTGCTTGCTGGGCACAGCTCCCTCCTCAGAGAGCAGCCACCCCACAGCATCCTCCTGCTGGGCAGCTCTCTGTGACCCAGGGCACTTTGAGCTTTGCCAAAGACACTTAATTACTGAGAAGATGAACACAGCCTGTGACAGGTTTGGACCCTGTCCAGTGGCCACAGACAAGGGACAGTGCCTAGAATGTGCTGGCACACAAATGACACAATTAGGAAGCCAAGCTGTGGTGAGGCACACCAGGGCACCTCCCTGTCCCCAGCTTTTGTCTACTTACATCACTGTCATTGGGCTGGGAGGCACAGCGTGGACATCCAGAGCAGCACAGCATCAGGGAGGCAAGGGAGAGAGAGAACACAAAATCTGTGAGTCATTCCTTGGTGCTCATGACGCCAGAATGATTTTTGTCTTTTCTTTATATACCTTTAACACAGTTCTGTGCATCCACAAGTATTAGAATGCACATTTGTAACCCTTCACTTAGTGTTTTGTAAATGTTCTGCAGGCCCTGAGGCTGAAGAGCCCAGAGCTGCAGAGCCAGGGACACCAAACATTCTGCTGGCTCAGGAAGCCAAGGGCCCCTGGCAGGACAGATTCTGGAAAGTCGAGCTGAGCCCAGCCCAGCCCCAGCATTGGGCTCCCTTGTTGGATCTGGGCTGTGCAAAGTCTAGAACTGGTGTGTGTGACTGACGGGGGTGCATTTGCCACGCTGGCACCTGGGGGAAGTGGATGCATCAAACGGGATCCTGATTCAAATCCTGAGGGAAAGACCCCAACCCCTCTCACCGTGTCTGGCTGCATTTTGTAACACCAGGAAAAGCCATCACTCACATCCTGGGAAACCAATGGAGCCTTTTTGCACACCAGCATCTTCCAGGGCACCCAGGCCTCCTTCAGCTGCTTCAGCAAGGCCTCCCAGCTTCACTGAACACCCGTGAGGGCTGGTTTGTGTGAGAACTGCCTGGGTATGGCCCTCAGCAGGGTTTTTAAAAATGAATCTCTCTGTTGCTGTTTCAGGATATGCTTTGCAGAAATCCTTTAAGCTCAGGTTAGGTTTTTGTGGTCTCACACCTGAGGAGCAGCTTCCTGCCCTTCTACCTTCTCTGTCACCCCCCCTGAGATGACAGTTCCCTCTTCTGACAGCAAAGCCTGGGGAGGAAACCCCTGGGTGGTAAGGGAAAGGTTTCATTTTTCTTGCTCCTCAGACCAGGGGAGTTGTTTTAATTATTCCACTTCTCTCACTCCAGAAGAGTATCTAATATTAGGATAACACCAAAAGCTTATCCCCGGAGCAAATAATTTTTATTTTGGCATGCTGGTAGTGTTTTGTTATCATTATCAAGATGATAAAAGAAGGCAGTATTTTTTTTTTCCTGTATGCCCAAAATTTCAGATTTCCATGAGGTTTCTGAAGGGCTGGATGAGCACAAGCATATTTCCACAATTAAATGTGTCATATGCAGCAGAGCTAAAGGCAGGCCAGGATGCTGACACTGTCACCACAGCATTTCCAGAACAGACTCATGGCTCACAGGGCATTACAGAAACGTGTGACTTCAAACTGATCTACTTCATAAATCTTTTAATACGAATTCCCCAAGAGCCCTCATTAAAATGCCATTGTGTGTGATGTAACATGGCAGGACCTTGCTGACAAAGAGCATTGAATTGTCTCTCTGCAGGATTGCTGAGGCTCCTACCTGTTGCATGGCCATCCAAAACTTGCGTTGGAGCAGATCCAGCTTAATTTGCACGCCCACCGCTGCAGGAAACAAAGAGAGGGGAGGATCAAAAGGCAAACACAGGTCAGGAAAAGAGGAGGCAATATTTGCTCAGGGTGGGGGGATGGAAATCACAATTGCAACCTGCTTCCAAGGATGGAAATCACAATTGCAACCTGCTTCCAAGTGTGAATGGTAAGCACTGAGTCAGGCTGCCAAGTGAGAGTCAGAGGTTTAACAAGGGAGAGGAAAAGGGGGCACTGACTGTACTGAGGTACTGAGATTTCCCTCACACTACACGCTATGAAGCTACAAATAAATCAACAATAACAACAAAAAATCCCCCAAAAGCTCCTCAGGGTGGCACGAGTTTTTGCCTTTGTCTTTTTCAGATTTGTCTGGCCAAAATGGATGTTTGTGATCACCCCAGCCTCAGCTCCTACACCACACAGCATCCATCAGAAATAAAGTAGGCCAGTGAGGAAGGGATTAATTTGAAAACCCACCTGTCTCAAGGGGGAACCACAGAGATTTAGATTTTTCCTAAGCCACCACAAAAGCACAGAATTATGAATGCCAGTTGACAAAAGTGTTGATTGTGAACAGTGATTTGTTATCTGGTCCCAGCCTAGTGCACGGTGGGCTGAGCAGAACTCTGTGTATGTGTGTGTCTTAATGAAGTGTGTCCTAATTTCCTGGCTTAATTTCCCTCCCATTCCCAGCATCATGCTCCTGAATTAAGGCACATTTGCAGAGGAGAAGGAAGGGGTGCAGGGTCTCCCTGACAGCACAGCCTGGCTGTCCCTGGGCAGGCAGGGACAGTCACCAGTGCAGTCGTGCACAGCCTGGCACAGTGACGGGGGACAACTGGGCTGTGTGTCAACTATGAATCCAAGAGCTCTGGAGGAATTACAGCCTCAAGCAGGACCTCGAAATAGAATATAAAGTGCAAGTGAGGGAGAAAAAGAAATACAGGGAGGGAGATCTGGAGCCTTTTTTCACAACCACCAATATCAGGAAGATGAAGTGTGGCTGTTTCTACAGATTTCCTCTGAATTAGAAGGAGCTTCACAGAGGGGGGGACAGATCCTTTAAATCTGAATCATGCCGTGTGGGTGATTTTAAGCTAACAGTATGATCTGATGCTCTAATTCACAAGGCTATGAATTAAAACTGGAGTAAGCAATGGTAGGTACAGAGACCCTGGCACTTGGCATCAGCTCTGCCTTTTAATCCAGTGTCCTTGTCACATTCCTACTGCTGGTACATCTTCCAAATCCCGTGTATCACAGGCACATTTCTCATCCAGCTCTCCCTGCTGTAAACTGAATCTGACTGCCTGTCTGTGGGGGAAAGGAATGATTCTGCAGAGCTGCATTGCCCTCAGCCTCGCAGAGCACAAACCAGACAAGACAAAGGATGCAGACAAAGGAGGAAGGGTAGGGCTGAGCCTGGCCTGGGTGAAGATTCCTCAGCTTCAGAGGGGCTGTGGCAGGCATGGCTTGGCTTGGTGCCCCTGCTGACAAACTGGCACTCCCTGAGAGCAGGCAAGCAGTGCTGCTGCTGCTGCTGAGTCCCTGAGGCCCACGCACCCACTTTGGTACGTGGCTTTAAATAAATTCATCCTTCAAATCATCCCAAGAAAGAGTCATTCCCCTTAGCACTGCAGATCCCATCAATGGGACTGAGCATTTCCCAGGACACAGAGCTTTCATGAGTCTTGAAGAGGAGTTGATACCTACACAGCTAACCTTGCAATCAGACTTACTCAGTGGCTCAGGGTTTTGCCAGAGGGACATTTGGCCTCAAATTGTTCTTCTGAGAGATCTTAGCCCCTGGTTGTAAATCCTTGCCTCTGTCCAGGATACAAACCCAGCCTGGACAGAGCTGCCTGCAACAGGATGACCCTGGGAGGATTGCACTGGTGGCCAGTGGCAGGGACATAAAGTGGCAGCTACTGGCAAGAATTGTGAGAAATTTTCAGACATTCAGGTGACCTGAGTAAGACACGGGAGCTGAGGAGAAGCAGCCACAATCAACCCCCCCAGTGCTAGTCACAGTCATCTGGGCATCTTCACACTGTCAGTGAGGTCAGGGAGAAAGGAGGAAAGCGGTGATTCACTCTGAGATAAGGATGATGCTAGAGCTCAAGTGAGAGGGAAAAAACTGGAATAAACTCCTCTGTGCTTGCTCCAAAGAATAACTGTCTGTTAATGAGGCTTTTTGCTCTGGTGGCAAAGGGCAGGCTGCATCAGAGGGAAGATCTGAGGTCCATGAAATGATGAGTGGTTTCTGCAGAGTCCCAGAGAGGCCAAGCATTCTATTCCTACACACGTGCAAGGAACCTGTGCCTCTGCAGCAGCCAGCAATGCAACAAAGCAGGAGTGGGCCCACCCTGATGACTGTGGAGAGAAGAGCCTTCCCCTCCACCTGTTCATCCCTCTGTCGAGCATGCCTGCTTCATTAGCTCATCCTCTGCCTCTCTTCCTGCCTGCAGTCTCTGCCTTCTCTCTTTGATTATCCATATGCTCTTCTCATAAGGAGCTTTCCCCAAGATTTAAGTCTTGGCTTTCTGCACAACAAAAGGGCATAACAGAGTTGCAGGATTGCATCCTGCAGAGTGCTTAGCAAGATTTACCTTGCCATTCACAACCTGTTTTTGTGGCTGTTAAATAAAACCTGTGATTCAAATGGAAGGTACCAGAACAGCAGAGCAGTCCATAACATCCATTTGCATTCTCTATTCCATATTTCTGAAATATTCTTATTTTCCCTCTTGGATCAATAAGTCGAAATTTACTTGGAATCCTCTAAAAATCTGGCTTACAAAAATAACTTCCAGACAAATGAAAATGAACAAAAAGCCCAACTCAGCCTGTTTATGATACTGGACCTGATAGAAGGGGCAGTTTATGGAGATCAGCAAAGGAGCAATTCCTGCAAATGCAGGCTACCAAGGTCCTCATCAAGATAGAGGAAGGCAAGAGAGGGGTTTGATTTTGGGGGGAAAGGCTACAGGAGCCCATGGGAGAGCACAGAGGAAATCCTGACACAAGTACTGGGCTGGATTTGGCTGCTTCCTGCACCCCATGTCAGGGAGGGCAGGGAATGCCTGTCACTGATGGATGTCACCACACCTGACATGTGCATTATGAGCACACTCTCTGCTGCACACAAAGTTCAGGGGAAGGAACTGAACACCTTCTACCCATTCCCCTCATCCCAACCACCCCCCTCAAGTTTTCCCTGAATCCCTAAGGAATCAGATTTTCCAGGGGCACCTCTCAGTTAAGCCTCCCTGTTGGATGCCCTGTCTCTGGAGCACTGCTGGGAAGGGGGTGCTTTTCTCCCAAGCCCCCCGGGTTCTCCCCTGCTGTCTCCCCTTCGCTGCAGCTGCTCATCTCACTCCCATACAAAAGCCAGGGCTCATCCCCTCTCCTCCTTTCTCTCCGAGTTCATTGTCATCAGCCGTAGACGGGAGAGATGGAGGGAGGGGAGGAACTCAGCTCGGAGCTTTCTCCTGTAACCTGTGCCTGAGCAATTTAGCTCCGGAGGGGCAGTGGGGAGCTCCTCCCGCCCCGGCCCCTCCTGGAGCCCCCCGGCTGCTGGCACCCGGAGAGGGATGGCAGCCAGGGCGGGATGAGGGAGAGAGAGGCACTGACAGCAACTCCAGGATGCCATGAGAGGAATGCAAGGCTGCCGAGCTCCTTCCTGGCGCGTTTGGGAGCAGCTCCTGCCTGCCCGGCGGGGTGACTCCTCTGCACTGTCTGTGCGCGTTGCTGAGCGTGTGCTGCTGCCATCGCAGATGTACCCCCAGCTGTCACTTCTCGGCGCACAGTCGCTCCCTCTGCCGCCTCTCTCTCTCTTTCTCTCCCCCCCTGTTTATTATTTACGGAGGATTACAGCCCCTTTCCCACGCTGTCATCTCGCTGCGTGGCTCCCCTGCCCTCCAGGCGAGACTGCCTAGGGAGGGCTGCTGCCAGCCGGGGTCCGCTGAGAGCCCCGCTGCCAACACAGGCACTTTCTGCTGGATTTGCTTTGGGATTGTACCGGGCTCGGAGAGCTGCCGTTCCCACAGGAGGGTCCGTTCCAGCCTGAGAGAGGTAAGCACGGACTCCCTTTTGCGTTATCCCCCATCCCCACTAAGCGAGCGAGCGGAGCTGCCCCTCTAAAGCAGCGGCTTCCCCGGGAGAGGAGAGCGGCAGGGCAGCACTGCCCAGGCAGCTCAGAGCTCCAGGCTCCGCTGGGGCAGTGATTTTCTCCCAAAAGCACAAGGGCGAACCTGCTGCAGGGGTTGCTGGTGCTGTTTCCAGTGCAGTTTCGGTGCAGGCAGCAGGGAGAGACCTGTCCCAGCTGAGAATGGCACCGGCACCTTTCCTTGCACCAAAGGTGAAGCTCTGAGCTCGATGGGGTCACTCCTGGTGAGCTCTGCCTTTTGTCCCCTCCTTGGGCTCTCAGAGGGCTCAGTGAGAGCAGTGCCACTCACCCAACTTGTGATGGCTTTGCTGGCTATCATTTTGGACTCTGCTGTCTCAGTAAGAACAACCTAAAATGGAGAAGTACGGACCCAAACTGAACAGGTTCAGCACTAGGTGCACAGCTTTGGGATGGGGAGGTGTATGTGTGTAAGTGTGTGGGTGTGTGTGCTCATAGACATGACCACAGGATATGAAGTGAAGGATGCCAAATCACAAGCAGAGCCAAAAATAAGTCCCAAGTTGCTCCCAGCATCTCCGCAGGCTGAGCCTGTGATTTCTGAACTTTTGGGTGGAAGGCACAGCACTGAGGGGGGTGGGTGAAACACAGCACAGAGAAGCTCCACAGCCTTTTCCAGCCCTGAAAAGGGGAAAGGGTGAGAAGGAGGTCCCAAAGGAGGTGAGGTGAAGTGGACAGGGTATAGATATAAGCATCAGCCTGGCTGTGTCTCTGGGTCTCTGTTTGTGTGCATACATCCACATGCACAGACACGTGCACACACACATCCCACACAGGCCACTCTGCCCCCTCCTCCTCCCTCTGCCTGACCAGTTTGCTGCTGTCCCTGCATCTCCTGCTAATTAAGAGGGATGCACTAAACTGGAGCTCTCCCGATTTGGGGAGGGAGGATTTGAAGCTGTTGCTCCAACCAGGTCATGACCGAGCTGGGCCCCAGGCCCACCACGTGCACTGCCAGGTAACCTGGATGTGCCACATCCAGCACAGCCCTGATGGGGATGGCAGCAGGATACAGCACTGCTGTGCTGCTGGTGTCTGACCTGCCACTCAGGGATGCACAGAGAAATTAAGATCTCATTTGGGGAAGGACTGGAGCAGCTGCTATTGCAGGAGAAGGAAACCCTTAAAAGAAAGAGCACACAGTGACTTGTCCCAAAGCAGGGGATGTTTCCAGCAGGGAGGAGAGGGAGCCTTTCCAGAGCTGCAGACAATTTTTCTTCTGAGCTGTCGCTCAGGTCTGTTGAGGGGGCAGGGGGAGGGAGTGGATCTTCCTCTAACTGCTGTGGGCAAACAACATTTGCAAGGGAATTATTCCACATGAGAGAAAGGCTTGCGGGAGTTGTCTCCCTGTCAGACAGCAGTGCTGCCTCTGTCAGTGCATCCTGTCCACTTGGAGGAAATATGGCAAACCCTGAGCAAAGGGGCTGTTTGCAAACAGAAAGGGGGAAAGCCTTCTTATATAATCTTCATACCAGATCATAGCTTTACCCTTTCCTCCAGCAAAGGGAATGTCACATGCTAGCAAGGTGCACCCTCAGTTCAGATATCTTCAAGACTTACTCTTCCTGTCCTTCCTCTGGCTTTTTTTTAAAGCCTGATGCAGAAAGGATTTTCTAGGCTCTTCTGCCTGATAAAGGCAGAGCTGTGTCTCAGGAGGGCTGGGAGGGTCAGAGGCTGTAAGGATACCTGGACAGGAGCATTCAGGGAGCAACAGAGGCTGCAGCAGGATGGGGAGAGGCTCAAGCCCATGGGAGGGCATTTCTGGGTAGCTCTTTGTGCCTCTCCAGCACTTGCCTGTTGCTGAGTCAAAAGACAAGAGCAGGCAGTTTCCTTCACTTGCCATGTTTGGTTACAAGCAGCTGCTTGACAATTGTCCCAGTGCTGGGTGGCTCAAACCATAACTCAGATGACCATACTGGGATGCTCCTGCCAGCTGGGTAACACTTCAGCGTGCCACACCATGACACACACACTCAGCTGTCAGCGGGGAGGAAAAGGGAGTGGGAGTTCTGGGATGTTCCTCCTGCTGCAGGGAAATACCTTGTCACACAGACCTTATTCCTGCTGTGGCTTTACCAAAATGCTGGCTCACAGGAAAGCTTTCTCTGGCTGAGGGTATGATAACAGCAAGATTTGCATTTCTTTTTTTTGTAAACCCGTTCAATTCCAGACTCAAGAGACTGAAGGAAAAGTTGCTTCGCCTGTGAGGGGTTGGATTATGTGAAATCTATTATTCCCATTGGAAAAACAAGCAGTTGAAAGTTAGGAAATGTTGGTCCTGGAAGCAATGTGCCACTTGCACCAGGCTGCAGTCCTGACTGGCAGGATCACATGCTGTATTTTCATGAGCTGCCTCATTCAGGGTACTGGTGCTCAAGGAGTGAAGCAGGGGGCTGTTTTGGTTTTTGTTGGGTTTTGTTTTTTTTTTGGGTACTGCAAAATGTGTTTTCTTTGTTTACTGCCAGCCAAGCAAGCCCTGCAGGCAATACATCACTATTCACTGTCTTGTGGTGTTCTGGAGATGTTAGCTGCTACAGTTGCCTTGTAGCTGATGCTGGAGAATTTATGCTCCTGATGAGGCAAGGGAGAGTGGCTGTTTTCCTGGCTTTTGAAGGGAAAAGAGACTTCCCCTTTTAGCACACAGGGAAAGAGCAGCAGGTGCAGGGCAGAGCCTGGGACCTCTTGGCTCTCAGTGCTGTTGATGCTCGAGTCTGTACCAGTTTGCTGGCTAAGCTGCCAGCATTTTGGAAAAACAGCTGTGAGTGCTCAGCAGTTCTGCAAAATGGCCCCTAGGGTCTCGTGTTGGGCACCCGCAAAATTAGGAATGCACAGGCTGTGGCCTCCTGCCAAAACCGTGGCTTAATATTGAATTCTGCCCATACAAAAATAGCCTTATTTATTACAACATCCTCATTGTTAGCTTGAGTATCGTGTGTCCTTTGCACTGAGTATGGGACAGGGCCCTGTGGAAAAAAGAAACAGCACTTGGTTGGGTAAGCAAAGGCAGTGCTGTGCTGCATCCATGCAAGTGGCTGAGTGAAGGCTGGGCAAGTACAAACTCACACTCAAGTCCTTGGCTTTGCAAGCCTGTTTTATCATATGGCAATTTTTTTCTTCTTTTGAGGAAAATGACAGTTTCTTGGTTATGTTTTCATGAATGGGAAAACAAGAGGCTGTCTGTTATTTATGCCCTGCAATGCCCCATGCCCATCACAGGGAGGACTGAGACTTCAATTTGCAGCGAGGCCACACAAGTCAGAAGTTCTGGACAGACTGCAGGAAAAGGCTGTTACTTGGAAGACATGCCCTGCTACCACTCTCCTCCTCACTTCAAGGAGGCTGGGAAGATTCCTTCCCTACAAACCGTGCTCTCACACAAGGGATAAAAAAGCAAGACCTCATTCTGAGTCTGGAGATGAGCTGTTGGAGGCTACTTGCCTTGGCATTCATCTCTTGGGCTGCCTTTCCCCTCCTGGGGAGGCTCTCCAGTGCCAGAGCTTCCCAGAGCAGGGTGTGCTGCTGCTGTGAGGTACCTGTGTGGGGGCAGAGGGGCTGAAGGTGAGCCCTGCTCTCCACACAATTCCAGTGTTTTCCATGGGATGTGAACTTTGCCATAAAAGTCTCTTTTCTGTGGCTGCAAACGCTGTAGCAAACTGAAATCACATTGAATTTGCAGACCTTCCTGAGCCTCAGCAAGCCCTGCAGCACAAGGCTGTGATCTGTGTGCTAACCCAGATGCATCCAAAGATCCTGCTGGAGATCTGGGCTGGGAGAGCTGTCACCACATCCTGTTGAGCTATGGGCAGTGTTCCCAGCTTGTAAAAAGCATAACTGTGTCCCAGAGATCCACAGGCACCCCAGGAGCTGAAGGAGGCAGCCCAGATCCCACGCAGTTTGTGTGGACTTTGCAGGATCACCCCTCTTGGATGCCCTGGGAAGGTGAGGGGGCAGCAGAACAGCTCCAGGCTCCCACAGGCAGCACCAACAGCCTTGTGCCACAGTGGCAGCCACGTGAGACACATCTCTGCAACTCAGCAGGGCAGGAAAAGGTCTCCTTCAGAGTCCAGTACAAAGGCACCGTGTGGGAACGATGAGAGTCAGCCTCTCCTCGGGAGGTTTGCCAGGAGCTGTGTGCATGCTGGGTCCCCAGTCCCCTTACGAGAAGAGCTGAGAGGATTTTTACTGCCAGCATCTTGTGCAGGCAGGGATGGTGCCTGTCCCTCTGGACATGCCCAGGGCACAGCGTCCTCAGACCTTTGTGAAGTTCTTCCATTTTTCCAGTGTTCTCTACATCCTTTCTCCTCCTGTTCCAGAGGCCAAAGTGACAAGCCACCACCTTGCAGCTCATTTTGGGAGCCTGGCACCCAGGGAGGCACAGCAAACGTGGGGAGGGAGGAAAAGGGTGAGCAGCCTTGGTGGCAGCAGTTCTCCACCACACTGGCTTCTCCACCAGAAGAAAGAGTAACAGCATTCAAGCACAAGAAGGCCAGGGAGCTCAAGGGCCCAGGGGATTTCAAAGTGCAGGTTATGAACAAAGCAAAGCCACTTTTTGGGCTAATGCAGGAATGAATGATGGGAAACAAGCAGGTGAGGGGCATTTTGTGTGCAAGGGATCACTCAGGCTTGCAAGAGCTTGCCTCATTTTTGGAATAAGAAACTACTAAAGGCTTATGGCTGAAGTGCCTTGACCCCCATAAGATGTAACTTGGCTCTCAGTATTGATCTGGAAGCCCCTGGATTTGGCAGTCTGGTCATGCTGTTCAACAGACATCTGGCCTAGTGCTCCAGGGACAGAGTTTATATTGATTAAAAACTTACATTTTCCTATCTTGCTGCTAAATTGATGCACCTCCATCTACTACTCTGTGCATGTAAATGTATCTCTTATCTCAGGCAGGCTGGCACCTTCCCTCTGAAAGATCTGCTGCATCCTCTGACTCTAAATCAGAGAATGAGGGAAGGTACTGGGCCATGCTAAAATTCCTGAGCCCTCAGAGAATCCTTCACAAATGTGGGCCCATACACACCTTCCTTCTTGAATACCACCTGAATAAAAACAAGAAAGAAAATACTTTGGGATTCCGAGCACTGCCCAACCAAGAAGTGCAGAAAATACCTGTGAGTGCAATAGTGACAGGAGCGAGGACCAGAGAACCAGGATTCTCCCACCAAGATATCTTCTCTGCCTGCAACCTTTTCCTGGTTGTACCACCCACCCACACCCCCGGGGTAGGCTTGCCAGAAAGGGGGGAGCAGCATTTGAAATGCCAGTGAGCTGGAGGATGCTCGTGGGGTGTAGAGGAGGAACTGGGAGCAGAAGGAGCAGGTCAGGAGCAGCAGCTGTCCTTCTGTCAAAGGACTGAGCAAAAGGATTAAGGGCCTGAGCTACCACTGACCGTGGGATTAACCCCTGCAGGAAATTAAAGTTGTAGGGAAGGCTCTTCACTCCACGGCTGAGAGAAAGAGAAAAACTGGGATCTGGATTAGAACTGGCAGGGCTGGTGACAAGCCACCACCCACAGCCAACTGTTCCCGGCTGGATCAGAAAATGTTATCTCAACCTTCATGTAGAACCCCCCTCCCTCCACATCTCACTTGGTTACCAATTTTTGCCAACAGTGTGAGGAGAACAAAACCATCACCCCGTGGCAAGCAGAAGAGGAGGAACCCGGGTAGTCAGCTCACGTGTCCCTCCTGTGAGCCCTTCTCCCACTCCCTCTCCCGCTCCCTGCTCAGCTGCCTCCCTTGTGCAGGCAGGAAATGTGCACGTGGTCTGTGGCGTTCAGCAGGGCTGGGAGAAGATGCTGGTGCACACATGGCTGGGTTCCTTCCTGTCAACTGCCCCCTCAGCTCTCCTCCTGCTGCTGCTCTGGGCCTCCTCCATCTGCTGCTCTCTCGCTGTGCTGGGACTTTCCTGTCACTCCTGGTTGGATATCCTGCTCTCTCTCCACCTGCTTCCACAGCTTCCCCAGGAATTCCACATCTCCACAGCAATCTGGGTCTTCCCCAGCAGTGCTGCCCTCCCTGTTTCCCCTTCCCAGGCTCTGGATTTCTCAGAGGATTTGGTGAGGCTTTGTGCCCTTGGTGTTTCCAGCTCCTGCAGAATTTCTCGTTATTGTGCATTGGTCAGGGAGGCTTGGGATGCAAATAGTGTTTTCTGCTTTAGGTATGGAATGAGGAATCAAGAAAATAGGCTTCTCTCCTATTTGTCCACAGGCCTGTCAGGAAACTTCAGGAAAACCTGGCCAAAACTCCTTTATTCTGTGTAGCTTTGATAAAGCTTTCAAATACTTTCTGCAGGACAGGGGAGCATTTACAAGCTCAAGTGCAAACACTGTACTTGACAGCACTGAAAATCCTGAGTGAGTGGGGAACTGGTGGGGACTAATGATGAAGTATCAAAAGCAAGGCAGCTGCAATTTCAGCCAGACAAAATCAGCAGCCAGTTTTACCTGCATCATACTTTACCCCGCCATAAAATGGGGATAAAGTTGATCTTTCTTGGAGGGTTCTGGTGAGGAAACATTTTCTTACCATCAATTCATTTGCATTTCAGAGGTGCCTACATTGCCAATCCAAAAAGCAGAAGCTTTTTGACCTTTCCACATCACAGAGAAATGGTGAGGTTTTTATTCCCACCAGGCCAGGAATGTGGCAGTCCCTTACAAGACCAAGTGGGATTTACACTTTTCCTACTTCCCAGCTTTCTGTATGAGGTGTTTTCCTTAGCTGTGATGGATCACTGCAAGTCAGAGGGCACTATTTCTTCTGCAGCTGGGTTTCTCCTATGAATTTTAAGTGTGCTTTCCATTGATTGTGACAGCACAACACTACTGAATCTTGAACACGTGTTAATAAATCAGCAAGTGTGCAAATGAAGCCCCCAGCTCTTTAGCTCGGAAGCTCACTGGGGCAGTGACACTCACTGGATGTTTTACAGCACTGCTGAGCTCCTCTGCCACCTCTGAGTGCTTCTGCATTCCAAATGGATGACAAATGAGGGGCTGCCACGGAGACAATGTGACCTCTTGGGATCGATAATCTGCACAACTAACAGGTCTGCTGTGGGACTGAGATGGGGAAGGTCTCCATGCTGTCTAAAGCCACTGGTGGTGTGGCACAGATCATGTGTCTCTGCAGCCACTTGCCCCCCAAGGGCAGATGAAGGGACTTGCAGAGAACAACAAGCTTTAGTCACTAAATACTGGGGTACCACTGTCCCCCTCCATTATGGGGTGTTAGCAATAAAATGTGAATCCTAAAAGCAACAAGGAAAGGGGAAGGAAAGAAGATAATCTCCTTAAAGTGTCCCCCATGCCCTCCCTCATGCTGCTGCTTTTCTGATAAAGGCTAAAGCAATTCAGCACTGGAAAGGGGAAAGGGACTTTGCCATCAAGGAGAGTGTGGGGGAGGGATGGAAGTCTGTGCATACTTTCTGATAATTTATTGCTGGCATCTGTTGCAGTCTCTGCTACCTACCCTTCTGTAATATAGGTCACCCACATGCCCTGCCAATGCTCATAAGCCAGGCTGTTAACGGAGTCTGATCCCTCAGCCATGATCCAAGGGTGAGTGCGAGGGACTTGGAGAGATAATCAGAGACAGAGGCTGCTGGGCTCTGTTTGTGACAGTGTCTCATCCCAGTGACACAGTCACCTGTGCCTCTAGCTGGAATGGGATAGGTTTATCACCTACCCAGAGCAGCAGCACTACTGACTCTCACCTCAGCCTTACTCCTGGGGGTCATTAAACACAAAATAAACAACCTACAGAATGGCAAGAGCCATTCCTAGAGCACATGGCAAGCTTTGGATAGAAGGTGACACAGAACTAAGAGTTACTGAGCCAGTTTGTGGATGCAGTAAACTGAAACCCTCCCTGCTCTCCTGGCATGCTCCTTGGGACTCTCCCCAGTTTGAAGACAAACATTACTGGTGTCTGGGCACAGAGAATAGTGCTGGTTGTAGTTTTTTGGCCATGGCAAGTGCTGCAGAGTCACTACAATCCCCTCAGCATCCCCCCCTTCTTTCCCTCCCCCTGCCCCCAGCAGCAAGGTTTGCTGTTCAATCTAATTAGGGGAATCCTCATTAGAGAGTCCTCTAGAGTCTGACAGCAGGCCAAATGTCCAAGTGGCACTTCAGCTCAGTGTATTTTTGGCCACTGGAGCCCATGGGCCAGGAACGGATGATTTCATTTTGTTGCTTTGAGCTGAAACTAAAAAAGTTGTCTTTTACTGTCCTATTTGAAAGAGTGATAAGAAAAGGCCATCACCAGCCCACAGGCTACCCTGTTTTCTCCAGAGTCTGGAAAGACATTCAGCCCCAAGCACAAGGAAGAAAGCTCTGGCCACTGTGGCCCACGGATCACAGGGCATTCAGCTGACACGTTGCTCTAGGGACAAGGAACCATCCAGAAAGGCTCCTGCCTGGTTTGGGGAGCCCTTGGGTGACTTGAGAGCATTCAGAGCTCCAGCAATGCTGACCAGCCTTGAGCCCCCAAACCCAAGCAGTGCCAGGCAAGCTCAGAACAGATGGCATGGGGCCTCTCTTGTTGACTTGGGAGCGCACAGGGAGCATTTCTAGGGCTGGAAAAAGCCCTGAAAGCAGCCAGACAGATCTGGTGCTGCTCTGGAGAGGCTGGAGGTGTGGGCAGGTGCTGTTTGCCCCCAGATCACACCTTCCCAGTGCTGTCCTGGCACTGAGTGCAGTTGGCCTGGTGATCTGCAGAGCAGAAGGAATCTCTTGGGCCACAAGAGAACTGCTAATTAAGTCAGAATTCAAGACAAGTCAGAGGAAACCTTTAAAAAAGAAACTCTTAAAAATCCTCTCTGCCTCCTTGCTCTCTCCTGACTGTGGGATATTAATCACTAAAGGGTATAATGTTCTTATGGGCAGTAGATGCGTAGGAGAAACTGGTTTTGTGGGTTTTTTTCTGGATCCTTGGAATTTAAATTTCTCCATGAACAGACTTCAAGGTATAAATGCAGAAGCTCATTGACCTTCACCCTTCAGCAGCCAAGAACCTCCATCTATTCCAAACCTACTGCATATGGTATGCCTGGAGAAGCAGGCAGCTTTGTGGGAGACATGGAGATTAATAAATATGGGTTGCAGAAGAGTCCCCAGCACATGTGCAAGCCCAGCTCCGTGCACATTTGTAAATGTAAGCTAGATTGGTGACTCTGTGCATTTGTACATGAAGGTGGCTGCTTTTAAGGCTTGGAAACACGTGTATGAGTGCACACAGGGTGGCTGCTATCTATGGAGTGGGGAGTGTGGCATATATGTGACATGCTTTAAAATAATCTTGGGTTTATCAAGGCCCCTCCATCTCAGTGCATGCTGCAGAGCAGGAGACAGCATTAAAGCCTGAACAGGTGTTAATCACTATGCACTGTAATAAATTCTAAACATAGGGAAAAGGCTTATTTATACATGGCTGCTCCTCCCACCCTGCACTCTCTGCTTGAGCCTTGGTGCTGCCTGAGGGAAAGAGGCGCCCGTGAGGTACCAGAAATGAGTGCAGGAGCTGGACCTGCCCTGCTGGAGCAGAAGGAGCTGGGGGTGGAAAGCCTGTCCCTGTCCCCATCCTTGTGCCAGCCCTGCCCTCTGCCTCTGTGGTTGCCTGGGGACCGTGGATGAATTGCAGGGAGCACAGTGGGAGAGACACCAGGGCATGGCCTGAGAGGAGGCCTGGGCTGAGGGGACCCCTCAGGGGGAAACTGTGTCACAAAGCACCCAAGGGAGCTGGGTCTGGGTTTGTTTTGGGGGGTTTTTTTGTTGGTTTTTTTTTTTTAATTGCTTAGCCCCCCTAATTGGAACCAAGCCAGCTGATACAGATGGGGTGTTACAAAACAGAGCCAAAAGGCAAGAGCACAAGGAACAGAGCTATCTATAACCCTGACAAAGTTAGACGGAGTGAAGGTGGGGAAGAGGGAAAGGCAGAGCATGGCAGGCGGCTGCCCCTGATGCTGAGAGCAAGGACGTGATCATTTGGCAACGGGATTTGGAGCTGATCGACTGGCGCTATCCAGCAGGCAGATAAGGCTCTGTGGCTGTCAGCTTAACTCTGCCGTTTATTCCAGTGCTGGAGGGAGTTAAATAGAGCACACGGAAAGCTGCTGCTGGGGAGTGAAAGTCAAGGAGGGAGAGGGAAGGAAGAGGCTGTAATTGGGCAGTGTCCGGGGAGTCGGGTGGAAGTGGCTGCAGGCAGAACCCCTCCAGGTAAGTGCCTGCGGCTTTTCATCCTCCTTTTCTGTACGGACAGGCAGGGATGGGAGACTTCAGGGGTGGAATTTAGGATGGAGGTGCTTCTATGGGGGAGGCTGAAAGTCTCCTCGGTCAGGTCGAGCAAGCACCAAATGGGGACAGCTATTTGTTGCAGCTTCTCCTTCAGTGGGGACTGCAGGGAAAGGGCTCCAGCTCAGTTTGGGGGGCTGCAGCGGATGAAGGTTGAATTGGTTTCTGTACCACGAGAGGTATTTGGTGCATTGGCATTTAGATAAATGATCTAAACAGCCTTGCAAATGTGCTAGTCTAGGTGCTGAACCTGCTCGTAATTTTCACCAAGATGCTAATTTAAATATTTCCTGGTGGTTTGCATTCCCATATAAAATAAATCAGCCTGGGGGAGGGTAGGCACCTGGCACGTGTGTGGGGAGAGTGTCCTGGTGGCAGTGCAGCACCCAGCTAAAATAGCCACTGTGGATGCTGTCAGAGCCCCTCAGAGGGGATGGGGAAAGGCTTATTTCTGTACTCTGGCTGAAATGTGTCCATCGAACTGCTGCTGTGGCCGTGGGTGGCACGTCAGAGAGTACGCAGGGGGACAGAAGGGTCCGTGGTGTTTTCATTTTCCCTGCCTCCTTGCATCCAAAAGGGAAGCGGGAGGGAAGTTGAAACCTGTTGTCAGTCACTTATTGTCAGGGGAGAGTTTATGGTCTTTGGGTTTCTAATTAGACTGAGGATTTTTCCTTCTACTAATTAAGATGCAATTCCTCTCTTTTCAACACTCCCACTCAGTCTCCCCCGCCTCAGGTCCTTCCTTCTCCTTCTCCTCCGAGGCTCGCTCGCTCTTCAGCTCCTGCAGTTGCTGCAGTGGGAAATCCCAAAGCTGAAGCTGTGCCGCTCTAGCCACCACATCCATTTTACCTTAAACCAGACAGGAAGTGCTGGTAGGGAATACGGCATGGGGGTGTGGGGGTGTGGTGGAGTGGGGAGAGGAGGAGGAGGGGGAGAGAACAGCTTGGCAGGCGCCGGTGCCCGGATCCCAGCGAGTCTGAGCCGTGCGTCAGGCAGGGGATGCACAGGTGGCACCAGCCTGCGTGGAGGCGACAGCAATGAGCCGGGGCTGGCCGCCCTGGCAGGGTCACCTTAGCAATTCATCAGGTTAACCTTGAGCATGAGGGTAATGTGGCTACCACGGCAGGCTGTCCATGCACAAACTTCTCTCTGGTGCTCAGGTGAATCGGGTTTTGTTTGTGCACCGCGAGGTTCAAAACTCAGTTAATGTTGCGCCTTCAACCCTGCGCCTCCTAAAATGTCCCCCGTTTCTCCTCCCAAACAGACCCGATGCCTCAAAGGGCAAAGCAGTAATTGGGGAAGGGAAAGGACAGTGCTGAGCTCACCCCGTGTGCTGCACCCAGAGAAGTGACTCTCATCTGCTGTGCTCTGCTTTCCCTCTCCAGGACCTGGCAGGCAGGCTACAAGGTCACCCCTTCTCCCTGTGGGGCCGTGTGCCAGGCTGGCTGTTGGATGTGAAGACACGCTGGAGAAGACCACGATGCTGCCTACAAGTGCTGGCCACCGGTGGAGGAGCAGGTTCCTCATGAGGTGGCAGGAGGCTTGCCGTAAGTAATGCCTGCCCAGGTACCAACTACAGTATTCCTGTTTGCCAAGGAGCGGCAAGAAAATGGGTCACACCAGGGTTAAGAGCAGGGGAGAGGGACAGCTAAGAATGGAGATGTTTGAACTAATTCCTGATTCCTTTAGAGGCCAGGCTAGCTGGGAGGGAGAGTGATATTCTAAAGCTGAAGATGGGCTTAAAGTGGGACAGCGAGTGATGATTGCTTCTGAATTCCAGAGGGCCTGGCAGGTGAGAAACAGCACGACAGGCACCATTGCACAGAGATCCACACTGAAACGTTGCTCAAATCAGGACCCTACAAGCCTCAGACTCCTCTCTGTGGCTGGGGTTTATACACAGGCTGCTGAGCAAGGCTCCCAGCTCTTCACTGCAAAAGTCATAGCAGATTTTAGAAGGAAATGAGGAACGTGAAGGCAGAATTCTCCTACTGGGCACTGCCACATGTAGTGAAAATCAAGGAGTAAATAAAGAAGCTCTCTTTCAAATTAAATTGCAAACGTTCAGCCTGTGCATATTCCCAGTGGACTGGGCAGCTGCTACAGTGCCCCTGTGTGCAGAGCAGGCCCTGTTAGGGTGATGTGGGGCTTCTGGGAATGCACCTGCACCTCAGAAAACCATCTGGGGACCATGGCAGAGTAAAGGGGACACTTGGAGAGTGTCTCACACCACTGCATGCCCAGGCACCAAGTAGGTTTGGTTTCCCTTGTTCCAGTCCTCCTGGTCACATCTGGAACTGCAGCTGTAAGAAGCTGGGGGAATTATTTCCTTCTCCGGAAAACAGACGTCTTTGTAATCCATCCTCACAGACTAGACTGTGTAAATAATTTATAATGAATGTTTCTGAGGCTTGACTTAATCTGATACACCTGGATCAGCTTTCTGCACCTACTAGAGTCACCAAACACCCCACAAAGTAACTTCATCTCCCACAGACACAAAAACACTTGTTACCCGTCCTTCTGTAAGGCTTCAAGTTCTGTCTGTTGCTTCCCTGCCTCTCTTTCCTGTAGAGCTGCATCCTAACTAATGCCATGAATTCCCTGGCCTCAGCTCACATCCTCGTGGATGCACTTCTTGCAGGGAGATGAAAACGAAACCAGACTCTCTCTTCCCCGTACGATTTCAGTAAAATATTTCCAAAAGCATACAGCAATATATGGGTAACAACAAGACATTTTTGGCATATCCTACATGGCTGCAGAAGCCTGGCACAAATCCATTCCCTGAACATAACCACAGCCAGCTGCCTGAGACTTTGTTGCTGCCAGCCACTGCCAGCACACACACTGGTGGAACCCCAGAGCCACCCAGGCGGTGCCGGAGGCAGCCAGGCATTCTGAGATAAGCCCTGAG
Organism: Petroica traversi; assembly: GCA_025920805.1. NCBI lineage: Eukaryota > Metazoa > Chordata > Aves > Passeriformes > Petroicidae > Petroica > Petroica traversi. Next base: position 11,702,457 of record JAHLSL010000042.1, on the reverse strand, counting down.
CAGAAAGCCACCTGTATAGTGTTACACACGGGCTGCTCTTGCCTTTCTTGGTGTACAAAGCTGAGTGTTATCTCATCATCACAGCTGCCAATCTATTATTAATGCTGGGCTTTTGTTAAGCATCCAGGAAAGGATGGGGTCACTTGAGTGACTCATGGCTCCTTCGCCACTCGAGCTCCCATTCTTTTAATTCTCTCCCTACAACAAGAGAGTGACATATTCTGAGCAGAATTAAGTGTCAGCCAGCCAGCCAGTACCTGTACTGCAGTAGAACATAGGCTGTGCTCTACTTTCATGGCAATTTCTGCTGTGGGCCTCGGCCTTTGCACAACAAGAAAGCACAGAGGTGCTCCGGGTAAAGATCTGTCTTGCATTTCACCATAAGGATCCATAATTCTCCTTAAAAGAGCACATTTATTGGCATGGCCTGGTCCTTACACCTGAGATCTCAACTGCAGGATAGTAAAAAATTATTGAAGAATTGAGAAAGATGGATGAAATAAGAGAGAAATGATACATAATCTCTGAACATTTATCCCTTGGTCCTTAATAAAGTCATACAGCTTAGGATTCAAACTGGATAGTTCTCCTTAGACTATCAGTCCACAAATCTGCCAGTTCTCACAAGGATGGCTGGGAACACAAAATCTGCCCCGTGCAGGATGACAGGGCTGGAGCATGAAGGCACAATGCTGATAGAAGGGAAGTCACTGTAAAAAAATGGGCTGTGGGTCAAATTAAACTCTAGAGAGTGGCACAAGGGAAGAGAAGAAGAGCACAGCTGACTGCTCTGCTCCAGGCAGAGCTGCTCCAGAGCATGGATCTCCTTTGGCTCCCTCTCTTGTAGCAGCCCTTTCACAATTCCTTTAGGTGTAAGAAGCCAAACTCCTGCTTGTCGGTGCTTTGAAGAAAAGCAGGGCAGAAGAACCTGATTTCCAGCTCAGGAAGGAATTGTGAGACAATAAATGCATCCTCCTTAGCTACCATTCACCCCTAAAAAGACTCTACCAACCCAAGTGACGGCCTTCTCTGAAGGGAAGTGAGAAAGGGAGAGGACAGGCATGATGTACAGACAAACCTGCTTCAGTTTTAGTCAAATGCTCAAACTTTTCACCTTAAAAACTGCGAGGGAGCTGAATTTGCTTCCCACATTGAAGGATAGTGGAACTCATTGTGCGATCTCAGCTCCACAAAAGGAATTAAGATGAAGGATGCAAATGTTTTACATACTCTGCTTAAACATAACTCCCACTCCTCCAAAGGCAGGAGGCACAAAGTTTGCTTTCTTGTTGACAATGCTTCTTTGTCACAAAAATGAGAATTTGAAAAGCCACTGGCTCCCAGGGAAGGTTGGTAACTACTGCCCTGGTGCCACAGGCAGGATCTGGACCCATGTTTGGAGTGCAGAGCAGCTCTAAAAAATCCTGATTTGTGGATTGTCCAACCTTAACTTTGAGACAGTGCAGTGTGTGTGTTAACCCTTTTCCTGACACTCCTTTTGTCAATTACTAACCTACATTTCTTTTCCTCGTCCCATTGTTGTGGTCAGAGGAGATACTTTTGGGGCTGTTGCTATGGGATTCAGAAACTGTTTTGAGAGCAATGACAAGTACCAAGTGACCAGTGATTTAGGAACTCCTCGTTACTCTTTAGAAGTTTTCTTGGTCATCCCTTTGTAATGTAATGAAATTCATCAAAAAGTGGACACGAGGTCCACATGACACACTGTGAATATGGTAAGCAAACAATATCCTGATTTAAAGTCTTAGATCTGAGTTTTAGCTACAGAAATATTAGGATTCAAACTGCAGGAGCACACCTGAAATGGAGGTTGTTTTATTTTCATTTTTCTTAAAAGCTTTTAAAGAACATGTCTACTTCTGAAAAATTGTAACTTCTTAAATAGCTTTGGTCCCTCCTCTCTCTGTTTAGAAAGAGTTGACCTTTGTCAGAGGTGACACCTCCCACCACTCTCTGCTCCATTCTCCTCTGACAGGTACCAGTGCTCCAGTATCTGTCAGCAAAGTCCTCAGGGATGCACTGTTCTGACTTGGTTGTGAAACTGGAAGGATATTTACTTGCTTGTTCATAAAAGAACAGGCTAAGGGGAAAGTCATGGTGTCAGGATGCAGGCAGCAGTAAAGGGATGTAGCTGTGAGGAAACTCATTACTCTGCAGGGCACTGCAGAGAGAGCCCTGCCGTGAGGGCTGTGGTGTAGCTGGTGCTGGGTGAGGATGGGAAAGCTCTGATCTAATCCATGCCCTCTTTCCTCCCTGCTTTTCACCCACCAGTGCTCGGCTGCTGGCTCTCACTATGTGCTGCTGAGTCCTTCTTTGCTTGTCCTTCCTCCTGCAAGTGTAACAGTGGCAACCTGGAAGTGGACTGCAGTGGCTTGGGCCTCTCTTCCATTCCCTCAGACATCCCCACAAACACCAGGACCTTCCTCTTTCTCAACAACAAACTCAGCATCCTGCCGGGAGCTGTGTTTTCCAACCTCTCCGCTCTACAGAGGCTGGATCTATCCAACAACTTCTTGGACCAGCTCCCTCAGAACATCTTCAGCGACCTGGGGAACCTCACAGAGCTGCAGCTGAGGAACAACAGCATCCGGGCCTTGGACAAGGACCTGCTACAACACACGGCCCTGCTGCGCCAGCTGGACCTCTCCATCAACGGCCTGGCCCAGATCCCTTCGGGCATCTTCGACGACCTGCCTGCTCTCCGCTCCCTCTCCCTCAGGTCCAACCGCCTGCAGAGCCTGGACAGGGTGACCTTCGAGCCTCTGACCAGCCTGCAGCAGCTCCAGGTTGGGGACAACCCCTGGGAATGCGACTGCAACCTCCGAGACTTCAAGCACTGGATGGAGTGGTTCTCCTACCGAGGTGGGTGCTGGCGCTGCGGGAGGCAGGTGCAGGAGTGCTGGTCTTTCATGGAGAGGCAAACAAGGCAGGCAGGGCACAAACAGGAGCAGATACAACTGGCAGGGCGGGCTCACCTGAAGGACAGGTCCCAGCCAAAGAGCATGAGGACCCTGCTATAATTTAGTGCCACTTCATACAGCCATGCTATGAAGTCCTCAGCAGCCCCAGATCGCCCATTTCCTTGTTTTGTTTCTAATCTGAATTATTACCTGTTTCTTTTAATTGTGAGAGAAGAAAGAACTTTCCTCAAGTAACATTAAAATTTTAGGATTATGATTTCACCTCACTCCTTCTGCCTAAAGAAAAGAAATGCTTCCCACACTTGGAAATAACCATTCCATTCTCTTTCTTAAGCTGAGAGAATTAAAAGTCAGACTTGGCTGTAAAGCATCAGGTTTGCTGCCAACAAAAGAACCTTAGGAAACAGCGACAGGAAAAACACTGCAACTCATATTGGATACCCAACCTACAGCTCAAATTAACAAGCCAGGCCCCAAGTCAGACTGGCTATAAAATCCTCATTGCAAGCAGTTTTTGACAAGTCTGTATTTCCAGGTTTTCCTTGAAACAGAGAAGACTAGAAAGGTACATGTCACTAATCAGGAATGCAGATGGGCTGACATGCTTTCAGGAGCTGCAACTCCAAGAAAGATGGCACATTTTATAGGAGTGAGGACTGAAGGCCTGACCTTCTGTTCCTGGAACCAATGAGTAGGAAAGGGTCTCAAATCATGCGGATAGCAACAGTCAGCTGTCACATCCCTGCTGATCACAGCCATGCTGCAAGGAGATTATCTCTGCCTATGGCTACCCTGCAGTCTGAAAGATGCATTTGTGTGAGCAGAATCAAACAGGCATACGAGTGCCACTTTCTACTTTGTTTTTTTAAAATTTTTTTTCCTTGACTACCATATCACAGACATAACTTTGCTTTTTTTTCTTCCCCTTCCAAAGAAATTGCCTGAAGTCACTCAAGCATTTGTTTCAACATCTGTCATTATTTTCACAGAGATGGATTAGTTGTCAGAAGATGGGATGTGTGGCTGTTGGGGTTTTTTTGAGAAGATACAGCCTAGTCCTATGTTTTTGCTTTAATTTCTCCTTTCCTAAAGACACTTACATAACTCAGTAAACAGTATGAGGCTGACTTAAATGTTTTCAGAGGGTTTTCATGCCTTGGCTTGAAAGATGCCTATGCAGATATCATGCACCAGGAGCTCTAGTGCCAAACCCAACCTAGGCAGAGGCAGTACTGGCCATCTGACATGGTTGAAGCTTCTGCAGGGAAAATACTTCAGGAGGTGTGAATGGAGGCCCCAGCTGAGGACCTAACCCTGCTGTCTGTGCATGGGGATGGAGCTGTGATTCACTGCTGTTTTCTCTGTTGGAACAGGTGGGAAGATTGACCAGCTGGCCTGCACCTTGCCCAAGGAGCTGAAAGGAAAGGACATGCGAATGGTGCCCATGGAGATGTTCAACTACTGCTCCCAGCTGGATGATGAGAACAGCTCGACAGTGCTGGACAATACCGGCCCGCCTTGCACTAAAGGAAGCCCTGCTCCTTCCAAATCGAAATCAGGCCCAGAAACAGAGGTGGAGCCCAGTGTGGGGTGCCCTCAGAAACAGCGGTACAGGCCCGTGAGCGTGCGCAGGGCCATCGGCACTGTGATCATCGCAGGCGTGGTTTGTGGCATCGTCTGCATCATGATGGTGGTGGCAGCTGCCTACGGCTGCATCTACGCCTCCCTCATGGCCAAGTACCACCGCGAGATGAAGAAGAGGCAGCCGCTCATGGGTGACACAGAAGGTGAACACGAAGAACAAAAGCAAATCTCTTCTGTGGCGTGAAACTGTTCCAGGAAGGAAGGGACAGCGATGAAAAAAGGTACCTGAGAGCAGTCAAGCATGGGGTCCTCCCAAAATACATCTTCCCAGACAGACTGTGCTATTGCTCCACTCACCCAAGTAGTACAACATGCTTCTGGGGGGTCAGGGCACCTGGCTCGATTTCTTTTCCTCTGCCCCAGGCCCATTTTGTGCCCTTTCACCCTTGGGCCCTCCCAGACAAATAAAGTAGAGTCAGATCTCGAGTGCTTGCCGTGCCTCATGCCCTTGCACAGAGCTTCCCTCGCATGCCTGCTGCAAAGGCAGCTGGCACCTTCTGGGAACCTGTGCCATCCTCTCAGCTTTGGTCCTGAGCCGTCCTGTATCCTGTCAAGAGTTCTCTGCAAGCAGAGAGCAGCTGTGGGAACCCTCATGTGGGGGGCAGTCACCAGAGTGTCCCTGCCTCACCGTTAGGTCACTGCTGCAGTGTGACAGTAAGTTGCTGCCTACCCTACAAACCAGTGCTGCCAAGATTCCATTAGAAGGGAGGCAAGGTCCCTAGGGTAGGTCAGTGGGAGATTTTCCTTCTCACTTTTAGAGGTGGAAAGACACCTGTATCACCCTAACACACTGCCAGGGAGCACAGTGTCCCTCTTTCTGCTCCTGGCCAAGCCCAAACCTTTGAGCTGACACACACGTCATTGCTGCAGGTGCACAGGCACAGAGTCATCCTCCTGCACACACACACACACACAGAGTCATTCTGATCCCAACACCACACACACAGCCAGTCCCAGCTCCAGGCACCCCACCTGCACATTCAGAGCTATCACACATGCCCATGCTGACCTCCCCATGGATACATTCTTTACCTCACCCTGATCATAGCAGTGCGTATCACTTCTGCTTCAGACAAAAAACATGCCCACACCACTGAGGAGTAACAAAAACATCTCAGCCATAGTGCAGAGCCAGTGGAAACTGGCTGGAGAGGATGGAGAGAGGCAAAGTTATGGAGATTACAGCACCAGTCTGGGGAAATGAGTACACAGCATAAAAAAAAAAAAAAAAGAAGGTGTGTTCTTATCTATTTTATATATTTTCTGATAAATGGAGAGGGTAAGGATATGAAGCCTCCATTTAGAAACGTGTGATTGGCAGATCAGAAGTGGGTCATCAGGAAAGACTAGAGGAGGAGGAGGTGGCTTACCAGGAGTGTAAGCCGTGCTGAGTAGTGTGAGCCTAGGGGAAGGTGTCAGGGGAAGGAGTCACACATCCATGGCTGGCACAGGGGCTAGCACGCTGTGTGGAACACGGTGACGCAGCCGGGGTGACCAAAAGAGTGGGCAGAGTTCTGGAGGGTCCTGAGGTGAAGGCTGGAACCTGGAGCATGTGTGGGAGAGCCCAGGAAGGGTCTGGCACAGCAGGCAGCAGAGCCCACATGCACTCCCATCACCATCACTGGGGTGTCCAAAGCCACCCACAGCTGCAGCTGGGCGTGCCCACACACAGAGCAGTGCACACTGCCACTGTCACGCAGGGTGAATTCCCCCAACCACATTTTAAAGCCCTCAGACTGCAGTGCCTCCTATTAGTCTTAGCTCATTCTGACCTGACAGGGAAAAAAAAAAAAGTGAGAGGGGAAAAAAAAAAATGAAAGGAACTCGACATAAGGACTCATTTTGTATCACTGGAAGTGGGATAAAATGCTGTCTCCAGGGGAGAGCGCACATTGCCATGGTAACCTGCTCTAACCCGTCACAGTGGGTATTCCTGGGCGAGGAAGATGACACCGGAGGTCGTGCATCCACAGCGCCTGTGGATGGTGTGATCCCTGCCATCAGGAAAGGAGCTGGCAGCCAGCCCAGCCTCGCGGGTGTTTCGCTGGCAACCTGTGTTCAGAGCCCTGCACGCTCTGCAGGTGCACCCTGCCAGGCCACCTCACCTCTGGCACCTGCTCCAGCTGAATCCCAGTGCTGCTGGACACCTCAGAGCCCTCCTGCTCGCTGGGACTGTTCCCTGTGGAAGGAATGCACGCTGGCTCCTCGCTGCCTCTGCTCCCACACTGACCCATGGGCTCACAACAGCATTCATCAAAGCCTGGAGAGGCAAAATCCCTCCTGCTCTACCCAGGGTCACCAGAGTCAAGGAGACTGGATGCTCTGGACTGTTTTACATGACTTCCCTTCAGCACAGGGATGCACGGGACGGAGGAGGATGTTCTTCAGGGAAGCAGAAGACCAGGCTGCCACAGAGGAAGAACTGGGAGAAGCAGTCAGTTCACCCACCAGCGTGCACACACGTTCCCCCAGCTTCCAGAACGCTGTTTGTGGGGAAGAGGAAGAGAAGGAGGGGGTCTGGCGAGATGTGAGGAGGAAGGACTCTTCCCCCATGCACTGTACAGCCACTCCAACCACGCCATCTGCTCCAAGTGTAGTTCTGAAGGGCAGAACTGGTGCACTGCAGACTCCGTGTGCGTGTTACTGCTGCTCCACATTCCCAGCAAGCCAGGACTAGGCTCTGCCTGCTGGATCCAAGCCTCTCCCCAGCCTCCCTCTCAGGGGAACTTCTCCCTTTACCACACTGGACTCCGCAATCATACTTGAAATGGGACTTGAGTCAGAGCGGTATATTTATAGATCTATATTTTACTTGCATCAAATAATGGTGACATATTGCACAAAACAAATGGGATCTATATATGTGTGTGTGTGTGTATGTGTGTGTGTGTGTGTGTGTGTGTGTGTGGTAAGAGAGAGGCTGTTTTTAAGGGAAGAGACTAGAGGTGAAACGAATGGGAAGAAGGTAGGGGACAATGCAGGGGTTGAGGGTGTGAAATCCTCCTTTCCCTGCACCTTCCCTGTGACTTCCTCCTGCCCTGACCAATTTTTTCTTTGTTGCTAATAATATTTTCTATATCCTGTGTTGTGGGGCTGGTGATGACCTTGCCCATCCTTTCCTTTTTTTTTTTTTTTTTTTGTTTTAATTTATATGGCAGAAAGTCTGGATTTATCTCAACCCTAGACAAGGGACTGCTATGTTTAGAAACCCACCCAGGAAAGGAGAAGACAGGAAAGGGGAGAACTGAGTGTTGCTGGGAAACACGAAGGCTGGCTGTGAGGAGTCCCACTCTGTTTGGCAGGATGAGGACCTGTCCTTTGGCATGCAGGGCTCACTGGGAGTGCCCTCTTCATGGCACTGTTTGCAAACAGGCTCTTTCTGTTCCTTGGCACACTGGAAATCAGGCTGGTGTGAGTGAGCTGCCCTGTTCACAGGCACTGCAGGGAACAAAGCTCTGCGGGATGCTGGATACAGAATGAGGCCCAGTGTGCCCAGCCCGTGGCTTCCTCTGGTGTTTGGGGACAGTGGCTCCTGTTGTCCATGCAGGTGTGGTTGGGCATGGGGGAATCCCCATGGAAGCACCCTTGCTGCAGGCAGCTGCTCCAGTGCCACACGCAGTGTCTGCCCTCAGGAAAGGGACTTTGGGGGTCCAACACGTGTAGGGCTGGCAGGGCCACCAGGAACACCCCTCCTGCTCCCCCCGCTCCCCTTCCCCACACATCCACCTGTGGGACAGGCAAGCACATTCCTTGCAGGGAACAGATGGCACTTGTAATTCCTTTTTTCTTTTTTGTTACCGTTTGAGGGAGAGCGACGAGATTTTCTAAAACGATTGAATGGAGGTTTCTTTGGCATGAGACAGAAAATTTTTAAAGGTATACTATATTTCTGGCTTGTTGTTACAGAATAATAATAAAGAATGTATTTTCCTATGCTCCTTCTTGTTTAAATGAGATCTCTGACAGTAACACTCTTTCCCTATGCCCTGCACAAGCAAACACCACAGCCAAAGGAGAATGCCCCTCAATTCCCAGAGATGCATCTTAGTCTGTACACACAGTCTGAAGATGAGTGAAGATGCACACACACACACACAGTATCAGTGTGAGTCAGGGTGAGGCTCTAGGATTGAACACACAGGCAGTCAAGGTGAGACCCTAGATCTAGAAACACACACACACTGCTCCAGGGACACAGCCAGGCAAGGGTGATTGTGTAACAAGGATAAGATACTGTGGCAACCAGCTCATTACATAAAAGTAGAAAGGGCCAAATTAATCCCTAGTGTAAGAACGCAGGAGCCAATGGAGTTATATTCAGGTCAAATTCGATTCCAAAAGCTTTTTTTTTTTTTTTTTTGTTAAATTAGAACACAACGTAACAAATAGGGAGCTATGGGTCCCTGCATCTCCAGATTCCTGACCCTCTTGAGTAAGGTTATTCCGAAAGGGATGGAAATTCCTATCTAATCCTATTGCACCCCCAAGCTGTTACCCCTAGAGCTAAAAGAGTCTCTCCACCAGCTGTTCCCTGGCTAGGTCTAGCTCACACAGCTAAGAAGTTTAAATTCCCCACTTGGCCACTTTCAGTGCTAAACGTACACAATTCATCACATTCCCTTGCTGTAAGAATAAGCTCATCCTGACGCACGTAGAAGCACAGAGGATGTTAAACCCCACCACGAGCAAACCCTTGGGCCACCCTATTCACAGTGCCATGCTCAGCCTGATGCTCAGAGAGGAACTGGGAGCAGAACCCAGCCACTCTTAATCCACTCCCAGCTGAGGCATCTGTTCTGCTGTGAAGGTGCGTGCTGCAGGAGAATCACCAGTATTGTTTAATAGCAATGTGTCTATGACACATAGTTTAATCTCATTTTGCCAGGTAGGTAGAGGAGTGCACGCAGATACTGCTCAGCACTTCCTATAATATCAGAAACACAGAGCAGAGAAGAAAAGCAAAGGCAACACACTCATCTGATGACTCTGGGCTTTTTCAGTTCATGAACTAGCTGGGAGCAGGCTGCGGTTTTCTGCAATTTGATTGATTATAATTTGATTACTATTTGATATTGACAAACCTATTTGTCCTGCTTACCAACCTGCTCATGCACACATATAACACCTTATAAAACAGCCATGTAATTCTGTATATACAGCATGTAAAATACACAAAATAGAATTCCTCCTCAGTATCTCATCCATCAGCAGCCCACTGTGCTGGCTTGAAGAGAGTTTGCTGGCACCGATTGGAAGCACGGGGCAGAGGGTCAGCTTCTGTCCTCTGACCAGATAAATGCAGGTCCTAGCATGGCATTCTGGAGGGCCAAAAACAATTCCCTCCAAGAATAATGGCCAATACAACAAGCATTCACCATTGAATACAGTTATAGAATGAAATGTGAGTAAATGATGATTTCCAGTGCTCTCTGCATCTGTTGCAGCCCTGGAAACCTGGGGACAAGGCAGTGTCTAAAGGGACAAGCTTTGCTCCCTTTAGAGAATGAGGGAAAAGCACCCAAAATGGGCCAGATCTGTCCTTCCTAGAGTTCTGCTGTGCTGCAGCAGGCAGAGGCAATGAGCAGGGCACCTGGAGCAAAGGAGGAAGCAAAGCCTGATCCTAAGAATAACTCTGCCTCGTGTGGACCTTCTGGGCCAGGACAACAACGCGCCGCTCTTTGCTTGGGGCTCTGAGCTCAGATTTACCCCTTCACATTTGCTTTTTCTCAGTCCTGACTTGGGAATAAACTTGTTTGTTAGCACAGCTGCAGAAAATCAACTCGGAAAGGGCACTGCAGGAGCGAGGAATGCAGGTATTTCATTTGAGGGAACACACGCAGACGATACCCTGCGATATTCAACCAGCTCCACGTAAAGCTCAAGGGAAATATGCAGAGTAACAACAACGCTTTGCATTTCTATAGTGCTTGCCTTTGGCAGCTCTCTGGGAGCTTGCAAACATTAATGAATTCACAGAGGCAGAGATTCAGAGAATATAAAGGCCAGAAGGGACTTTAGATCATCCAGTCTGACCTTCTGTGTATCGCACGCTACTTAGAAATTGTGTGGAAAAGAACCACAAACATTATTTGAGGGTGGCAGAAAATGCCTTCCTGTGAAAGCTTAAAGAGCTCAATCTGTTTAGCTTATGAAACAGAAATTGGAGAAGCTATCCTGTAGAAAGACCAACAGTGAGATTTACATGCAGCTAAGTCGAATCTTCCAGAAAGGCATCTACCTTTGGTTTGAAAAACATTCAAGAAAGGGAAAAATATTGTTTCCCTTGGTATCTTATGACAATACCTATTCATGCTCTTTGTTAGCATTCATGCTTACTAACTCCTTTGAATCTGTTTGGTTTTTTGTCACAGTTTTTGTCATTCTCTCCCCTAGATTAAAAAATACAAACTTTCAGTAACCAGCAGCTCTCTCTGTGGAGGCACTTTGTACTCTAAGTCAAATAATCTCTCAGTGTTCTTTTAGGTACAATAGGCAGATTGAGTTCATTAAGTCTTTCACTGAAAGCATTCCCTCACCTCTGGAACAACACTGGAGCCTATTGTCACACTGCTTCCAGTTTTTCCTCCTCCTTTTAGAAATATTCTCCTCATCCACCAGTAGCTGTGCTCTATATTGCAGACACTACATGACTTTTGTCACTTTTCCTCTACTCCTTCCCACCAAAGAACGTCTCCCAGCATACTCACTAGGCTGTGTGAACATTGTTCCTGCTTTAAATGTGGAGGCAAATGGAAATGCTAGGACAAACCCCTAACAAGTAATTTTGAGGGAGGCAAATAAAGGGTAAGTGGTTCTGGTCCTACTCATAACCACCTTTACAATAGTAAAAATTCAGTGCGTTTTAAACACGAGCCTCCAGATTTATGCAATTCTTGGCAAGAGAAAATCTAGGCCTTTAATTAAAAAGATGATCCTCTTCCAGCATTTTCCACTTTTTAATCCACTCACAGCCACATATGGTTATTTTTCACATATCTCTCACTGGACATAAATGTCTTGGATTCCCCAGTCATTCTTTCTCTCTCCCCCTTATTTCCATTTCCTTGTGACTGATCATCCCCTTTTCAGTGAGTGCTTCTGACCAGCTGCTTCTCAGTTTCTCCCTTCTCTGGTCTGCTCAGCTGCCACACAACACACCAGCCCCCACATCCCCATCTGCTTTTTAAGGGCTTCTTACCATAAGCAGGGGTTTTTCTACTCGCTCTTCTTTACCTTGCAAACCCCAAAGCAATCAAGAGAAACCACAACAATGTCAAAGGCTGAGAGAGGGGTTTAGGCCAGCCTTAGCTTCTGGTCTCCCAGGTGCTGTGCTGGGGCTTTGAGCTGCATTAACAAGCTTATTTTTATTCAGTTATGACTGAAAACATGGAGTGGGTGAACTATAGGGTAAGAATGCCCAGCCTTGTGCCCAAGGGAAATGCTGCAGTGAATAGGAAGTTCCCTGAGTGCTCACCTTGCTTGTTGCTGGGGTTTGTACTGTGACATGGTGAGACCAGGGACTTCAGCTGTTCCTGGTGAAGGGACTACAGGTTAACAGAGTCTCTTTCTATTTAAGGCACCACCACTTTCTCACACAATTTTCAAACTCCAGCTTAAACCCATTGTCTTTATAACTCAGATTCTGGGTAAAGTTGCATTACCCTAACTGATAGAAACCCATTCCTAGTTTTGCAACCAAAGTATTTTCCTAGCCTGTCTGTACTACACTATCTCCATATGACTGTGTGCTTTAGTTTAAATGTGTCCCCAAGATGCATTTATTACAGCAATCCCATCTGCTTTGGCCCTGGTTGCACATGATTAAACAAGCTGGGTGCTCTCAGGCTCCTCTCACAGATTCAGACTTTCATCATCTGTCCACCCTGTCTGCTCCTGTCTCAGCCTGTATTCCTTAGACCAAAACTGTAACACAGTTTTGAGAGGTCTCACAGGGCTTTGGGTGGGAGCATGGATGTATTTTCCCACTGGGAACACCCCCCTAAGGACTAGAACAGCATTTGCTTTGTCCACGACTGCACTGCACTGTGACTCACCATCATCCCACCATCACCTAATACAGAAGATCCCAGCATTTCTTTCCTGAGCTTTCTCAGGATATGTTTACCACTAAGTGTACCCAGCTGCCTTTCAGCAAGGTTCTCAGGACAGATCCCTGCAGATGACAACAGTTCCCTGAATTTTATGTGTAGCAATACAGCTCATACTGATGATCCACACTGAGGATCCTCACTGAGACTTGGCAAAATTGGCTCAACAGCTCCCGGCAGACAAGGACAGCCTCTAGTCCTGCTTGCTGTGCTCTCTGCCAGATCTCTCAGAGTTCCTAGCTTACAGAAGATTTCTATTATTAGGTGCCAAGCGTATGACCTTGTCTGTCGTACTACTGAAATTCATTCTGTTTCTGGTACTCCTGCCAAGGTCAAATAAGGCTTTCTCTACAATATCTGGTCCTTCTCTGTACTAGCAACAGCTTCTAGTGTTGAATCATTAGGGTACTTCCTCACTTTCACAGCTGAGTCAGGGTCTCAGATTAATATTAGCAAAGGCTAATCCCATGGGTGACCACGGGGAGTGTAACAAATAACCTTTTGCTGCTGTTGTCTTCCTAGATTTTCTCCCTCCCTGCCCCTTACAACTCCTCTGCCTCCCTTGATCTTCTCCAATCTAATTGTTTCTTATGTGGCATGTATCAATTCTTTACTTAAATACAGAGATGAGACCTTGGAAATTTCTTCTGCCTTCCAGGAAAACAATCATCTCAGTGAAAGCTGTTGGCTCAGCCTGGTGTTATCCAGCACTGATAAACTCACACTGTCTGGCTTCCTTTTCCCCTAAATGCTTGGTAATAATTATACTTTCCTTGAAGATCTCCTCTCAAGTGCTCCAAACATGGCAGAGGTCACACTTAAAAGTCTGAGACTGACAAACTTATTTCTTGCCCTTCTTCAATCCTAACTGCTGAATTTTCACTTTTCCAGACTGCATGGAGTCACCACTGTGGGCAGAGTTGAAAAAATCCCTTTGCTATGTGTGTTTCCACGTGCCAGCTCTCCCAGGGCCAGAGAGCACCCAGGCCCAGCATTGAGTGTTCACTAATCAGCTTCAGCTCCTTATTCACAGTACTCAGCTTGTTTCTCTCCCCAGGGATGATATTTCTGTCCTTATCAATAACTCAGGCACAAAGTCTTCTTTGGTTTTGGCTCAGACTACAGACTCCTTGATCCCAACTTCACTAATCCTATTGACCAGAGTGGCCCTACTTATTTCTTTTTTTTTTTCCCCCAAATAACTGAAGAATATTATGCCATTTGTTTTAACCTCCTTTGCAAGGTCTAGCTCAGCTTGATATGTAAGCAATCCTCACTTTATCCCTACAATTCCAGCCTCTAAGGGAGGGTAGGGCAGGGCAGGGCAGGGCAGGGCAGGCTTCTTTGCTGTCTTTTTTCCATTCCATTCTCTCTGCAGAGCCAGCTTAAGCAGTTGCTTGTCGTCACAGACAGATGGAAGGCAAGACAATCAGAATCCCCACAGAAATGGGGCCTTCACACTGTCCCCAAAAGCTCAAGTGCTCCCTCCACACACTCCGGACTTTGCCTGTGAAAGCAGTGCCATGAGCCAGCAGCAGAACAGCCTCCACACACTCTGGACAGCTGAATGTAGAGGTGCCACTGAACCAGAACTATCTGTGATCCTATAAGTGGGCTTTCTGCACCCCAGTGAGGGCAAGGAAAAGAAAAAAAAAAAGGTCTTCTGAAGGGAAAGGGATGGTAGACAGAGCCCCATTACAAAGCCTTATGATGGGGAGATTTGTGCCTTAGGTGATAGGTAAGGCAGGAGAAAAGAATTCAGGCTGAGTTTGGTGGTTAAAAGAATGTATCTTAGGAGGAGGAGACTGGAGCCGTGCTCAGATCTGCTAAGTTTCTGTGCTTCTCAGCCTGCAAAACTTCTCTGCTTCTGCCTTGGCTGAATTTAAGCTAAACCATCATACAAGACATTCCCTAAACCTCCTCTGCTGTGACATTTACCACCCTCACCCTCACATCTCCAGACTGCTGATGTGATCCTTCTCAGCATCTTCTCACGTGGCTTTGCTCCTCTGCTGAACTGTGGGTGCTGATACAGCTCAGGACATCAGCTGTACCTGTGCTAAGGCTACAGAAAACAGCACTTTACTCCATGTGTACTTTGGATAAAAGACATGGGGCACTGGGGGGACAGTTGTGAGCAGGGTAATGAACCAGCTTTGTATTCCCACAGATTTAGGTGGTGTCAGGGGGGTCAGTGCTGCTTGCCTGGCAGCCTGTGGATCTTCACACAGCTCCAAATGGAAGGTCCTGCACCATTCATGACCTTTGTCACTCCCCTAGAGACTCAGTGCTTATTGACACTGAGTAAAACTCCACGGCCACAGGGACCAATCCTGAAACTACTTGGAGAACAGCAGAGGCAGGAGGAAGTGCAAATTGCTCTGTGTTATGAGTGTCTGTGCACGTCCCCAGGGAGATGTGCACACAGGGATGTCACCACACTCTGCAGAAGAGCTGTTTATGAATGCAGACACACACATGCATGCACAAATCACCTCTAATTTATTTATCTGCCCATCCAGTGCACTCCCACGAGCACCCCTGGGCAGGGATACAGCGCCCTGCTGATGCTGGGTAGGCAGGAGTTAATGGAAGAGAGGCTGGGAAGGAAATTAAAAGAAAAAAAAAAAAGTTGAAAGCCCAGCACATGATTCTTCTCCTATCACATCTGTGAATCCTGGAGCGCAAGAGTAATTGTCTGCAATGAGTCAGACCAAAAGGCACAAGGAAATGGTTCCCATGGCAACCCGTGCACTGCTCTAATTCGGCTCAGAATTAAAATGATATCAAATAATTTGCAAGCAAAGGGAACATGGCAAAGGCGCTGGGTGCCAATCTAAAAAATCCAGCTATATGCTAAAGTCTCTCCTGAGTCAGTGTCAAGGGCTCTTTTTGCTCCAGGAGTGACAGCGACGGCAATCAGAGGAGCTGTAGAGGTGATGGATAACCTCAGGCAAGAAGATTTCTGCTACACACAGGCAAGAATGGGGTCCTGGGCTGCAGCTCCAGCCTGGGCTGAAGATGTGCTGGAGAGAAGCCTCACTACACCCCAAACAGGAAAACTCAGTGCTCACAATTTGTTTTGATGGCCCATTGAGAAAATTCCCTGAAAGGGCTGGTGAGGACAGGGCCTGGGCACAGGAACCTACCCACAGGACCCGTGCTGGGTGAAGCCCTGCCTGCATGGGCTGAGGAAGGCAGGGCTCACTCCCTTAGGTGCTTTTTCCCTAGGAAGTGGTGCAGTGCACAAAGCCAGGCACTTGGCAGAGCTGACAGAAATATTTTGTCTACAGAATTGACTATTGTCTTCAATTTTTCCCCAGACAAGGATTCATCCCAAGGCGACAGACAATGTCTGCCCACACAGGGAGGAGGCATGGTGCCCGTGCTGAAGATCTTACAGCCTGTGCAGATACAGCACACACAGCATGGAAGAAAAGGAAATTGCTAATGTCCAGCCAGGGTGAGCAGAATGCTATGAAAGATGCCTCACATGACTATTTTTAGCATTCTTTTGAGATCAAAATAGACTTATTTGTCCCTCTTGTCCCCAGTTACTGCCTGTGCATGGAGACATCTCTATAGAGGTCTGCAGGCAGATGTTGCTCTCTCTGCCTGTTCACTGACCCGGCTGGAGGATAATCAGCTCTGAAAAGGGAACCATGTGGCCCCAGCACTGCTGCCAAACCTTGACAAAAGGCAAAGTTTGTAAGAGCAGAGCCAGCACGAAATAATGCAGCCACCTCACTTCTGTCTGGCTCATGGAGCAGCTTGTGTGTGCCCCAGAAACACCCCAAAAAGCAGCCTGAGGGTGCTTCCAGTGTCCCCCAAGGCTCAGGAGAATGCAGTGGGTGGCAGGCAGGCAGATGGGTGGGTGAAAGGTGCAACAGACACTGGTTTTGGCACACTAAGGTGTCATGGAGTGACACTGAAGTAGTGACTTAACCCTTAGGCCAGCCAAGAGATAACAGCCCCCAGACTGATGTCCTGAGAGGTGGACAAGGCCCAGCTGCTGGATGCACTAAAACCAGCAGCATTTCTGCCCTATGAGTGCCCCTAGCACTTTCCATGACTCAGTTCCAGGGCACGGCCCGTTCAGATGTCTCTGTTTTTGTCGGATGAAACGGGTGAGTGAGAAACTGCTCGGGCTTTGGGGATTGCCAGAAGGGGCTGGCACCAGGCAGAGACCAGACAGAGCAGGTGATGGGCTGAAAACGAGTTGTCTGCCTTCTTTTTATCCATCCTACCACTGCCACGGGGACCATGATTTCCATAAAGGCACCTCAGGGATTCACAGAAGTCTCTGCACGGAGACAACTTTGGCACAACCTTCAGTATGAAAAGAGGGACAGCATTCCTTCTGAATACTGGAGCACGTATTCAAGAGATCAGCCACCCTCATATTTTATTTGGGTATCTCAATGCTGCTTTCTGAGCCAGCCTGGTGAATTAATTTTAATTCTCCAGTTTATATGCAGCTATTTCCATGGAAAAGGTACTTATGCTATTAGAGCTTATTTCCGTGCATTTTAACAGCTTCTACTGATGCTACTGTCACTTTCCAGAGAGAAGGTTGAAATGTTTTATCCATCCAAGCAACAAAACTGTAGGAATACAGAATTGTGTGCAGATTAGCTTGAAATGATGCCACAGCAACAGTCCTGCTGAAAAAGCCACCTGCACCTCCTGCCTCCTGCTTGCTGGTAGCAGACAGCAGGTAGCCAAAATTGGAGACCAAGGAAGAGATGGAGAGACATCAAGCTGGCCAGGAATTGCTTTTCAAATTAAGAGCTTCCATCAGGCTGAGAGAAGCTGGATTTTAACCAGAGGTAAAATGGCAAAATTACTCCCCATTACCTACTTTTTGGACTGATTGATTTCAGATTATTTTGAAAAAAAAATCAAAATATTTTTTAAAAATCTGTGCCTGCTGTGAGCACAGAGCTCTTCTGAAAATACCAGTCTTGATAAGTCAGTGTTCCAAGACTCTCTCTTTAAAACAGAGACAACATTTCTCTTCTCTGCCCCTGGTTTGGGCTTGCCTAGGGCTCCCCCAAATACACCTGGGTGAATTGCTGGTGTCATGGGATAACAATTTCACAGTGGTCCAATAACTGCTGGTAAGAACAGCAACTTCCAATATCAACAGAGGAGAGAAGTGCTGTATAAAACAAACCTGCATCTCCTAAGTGCTGTGTAAAACAAACCTGCATCTCCCAAGTGCCCATTTGGATTATTTTTACTGGGCACCACGAGCATGCCCCATGGTCTGCTTCCCATCCCTGCCACATGAGAGCCATGGCAGGGAACCTGACCCCACCTGTCCCTGCTGGCACTGGCAGCCAGCTGGCAGCCCCAGGATTGAACAGCCAGGAGGTCAGGCAAAGAAAGAGACGTCATGCACGGCCCAGAGTGACAGCTGAACTCCTGCACACATTCCAGTGGTTTCACTGAGCCTTTAACTCACTAAAAGCTTCTGTCAGCAGCTCCATGTGATTTCTGCCTTGCAGCCTGAGGATCAGAAAGCCCCAGGCTACTGACTCACGGGAGGGAGCAGATGACAGTGCTATCTGGGGCAGGACATGGCTTGGGGAGAATGCCATCACCATTCCTTATTTCTCATTTCCATCGCAGTTAGCGTGCGTGAAAGGTACTGGACTGACATCCCAGGGGAATAGCTGCCTTCTAATTAATTATAATTAATCATCCAGGCATTACTTAATGTTTGCATAGGGTTTGAAGGGCCAAAGCACAATAAAGCAGGTAGATAATATTCATTCCAAGAAACAGGGAAAACCAAGGGTTGCCTGGGTGGCTTCCCTCCAGAGAGACCATATCAACTCAGCTCACACAAGGGGACCCTGCCTTGGCTCCCCCATGTCCTGCAAGAAATCTGTGTGCACCCTGAACCCCCTGTGCTTTGCCTATGGGGGAAGGAGAGTGATGGATGAAAAGGGGAAAGGATAGGGCAGGGCAAAGGAGCTCTCCCACCTCTCCACCTGGAATGCAGAGCCGCATCTCTAATGGCAAGAGGAGCAGCTCAGACTCCCCCTCAAACCCATTCTGGGATTTCCCAGAGCTAAGACAGACTGAAATGTGAGGAAGGAGGCCCTTGCACTTCCCTCTCCATCCCTTCTCTCAGCCCTCCAGACTACAGCTCTAATTCCATGTGACTGCTCCCTCACTCCCTGACAGCAGCCAGGCCTTTGTCATCTTCCTGGACATCTGATTTTACCGGTTTGCCTTACTCTGCCCTGGCTGGGGACTGCCATTCATCTGCCAGGAGAAAAGGGGCCCAATGTCCCTGTCACTGACATTCTCCCCAGGGGGGCACTGGGGGTGCTCCCTCCCCACGAGCACGGCTGGAAATCCTGCAGCTTAATTTTTCACTGCATGCATAGTGAACATTTCAAAGTGCTTACAAATCCCCTCAAGCAGCATCAAGTCAAACAAGTGACAGTAATGATCAGTGGCAGAATGACAGGCCAGTTCATACCACTTGTTCTTTTAGAGGGGCACTTAAAAAGTCTCTCTTTTTCCCCTTTTACAGAACTGTGGCTGCATTTCTTCACAAACTACAAGTCTATCCAGATATTTGGCTTTCTGGGAACCAAACTTCTGGTAGTATCATAACTCTGCATTACCATGGTATCAATCCCACTGAGAGCTGATGCCATCAGAATAACAATAGCAATAATCTGCATCCCATTCTGCTCTGATTGCCTCTTCTGTGCCTCCACACTCCCTCCCCTTCCTTCGCCTCTCTTGTACCCAGGATGGTGCAGCCTCTGCTGTGGGATGAAATCAGGATCAGAATCCTGAATCCTAGGTCAGGATCTAGCCATTCAGGATAATTATCTTACCCTAAGGGGAGATGAAGTGAGATCTACATCCTTACTCTCAAGGCTTACATCCACGAGAAAAAGAAAAGTATTTCAATTGGTAATGTGACCACAGTTACTGCTCTCTTTTTAAAGTGACTACTAGTATGAAAGATTCAGATGATGAACCTTGTCACCACAGGAAACAAAGCAAATGGTAATACAGCACCTTTCCCCCTCCCTGAACACCCCAAAACATGGTGTAAACTGACACCCCAGCCAGCACACGGGACATATCTCAGCAAACCTTTGCCTCCTGAAGTCAGTGGAGGCTGCAGCTGGGGACATGAGGAACTCTGAACCTTTAGGAGATAGTATTTGTCCTGATGCTGTCATTTAGCCCACCCATACCATGGATCAGAGATGGGGTGTTTTCATTACAGGAAAGAAGAACACCCACCATGTGTGAGAGCAGCAGGAGATGCTCATGGTCAGGTCATGTGCCAGGGACCATGGTGCCTTTCAGGAACAAAAGCACTTGAAAATCCATTTCTGTGTTTCAAATACCGTGCTTGCCAGAGAGAAAACCGGTTCTGCATCATTTCCACAAATGACAGATTTTTCACCTTGTTATTATTATTTTAACATGATTTGTTTCCCTATCTTCTGCTGTTTCCTCTGCAAAGCACCCTGCCCCTTCACAGCATGTCCACACAGACATTCAGCATTACTGAGGGGGTGGAAATCTCCACAGGGGTTGTGGAAAGCGCTGCAGACAGAGAGAAATGGCTCTGTCAGGGGCAGATCCTCCTGCCTCTTGTTCTTGCTCCAGCACTTCCACTGACAAGTTTCCTCCCTTGAATTAATGCTGAGTGCCAGATTGTCCTGCTTTCAGCTAGGGAAGAGTTAATTTCTTCTCACTGGCTGTCAGAGTGCTGTGATTTGAATTCAGAATGAGAATGGTGTTGATAACACACTGATGTTTTGGTTTTTTGCTAAGTTGTGTTTATCCTAAGCTGAGGGCTTTTTCCCTTGTCTCATGTTCTGCCAGTGAGGAGGTGAACAAAGGAGGAAGGATGGCTGGGACAGGTGACCTGAACTGACCACAGGGACATTCTACACCACAAAACATCATGCCCAGGATATAAACTGGGGGAGTTACCCAGAAGAGGGACCAGTCTGGGCTTGGGTCAGTGGGTGGTGAGCAATTTTTGCCTGTTTTTCCCTTTTCATTATTATTATCATGTACCGTTATTGCTGTATTTTACTTAATTTTCAGTGATTACTGTTCTTGTCTCAAACTGCAAGTTTTACTTTGATTTTCCTCCCCAACTCACTGGGGTGGAGGGGTGAGAGGGAGGTTGGGTGTGGTGCTTAGTTTCCAGCACAGATCAACTGCTTGTGTGTCTCTGCTGGTCAGGAAAGGGAAGGAAAAGGATCGTGAAAAACAAACTTCTTGTCTTAAAAATGTTATTTTCTTCCTCTCAAATTAATGCTTAGAAAAATGCTTCAGTGCTGTACAGAGCTACACCTTCTCTTAGCCCAATACTCCTATGGTGAGTGGTTAAGCTAGATATGGTGTCAGGGTTACTGATAATGTTGATTTGTTTTGTTAAATGGATGCTCTGTTTCACTTCTCAGTCCAATGTGCTTCCAGAAAGGGTAAAGCAATTAATGCAGAAAACATTAACTCTTCAAAAGCTTTGGGGTCTGTTGGAAATAATGTGCTGTATGAATTTTCCAAAAGAAGATGCAGTCTGGTGAATGTCTGCCAGAAGGAGTTTAAAGCTCAGATACAACAGTAAGTTTGGCAATCTATAGGTCTGAGTTGGAGGCTCAGCAACATGCCCAATCCACCAGCAGAAGTAATTTGAGACAACAATGGAGACACATAAACATGGTGCTCTTCCAAAGCCAAAATCATTTCCTGCAAAGTTTTAAACATGCATAGACTTCCCAACCTACTCATGCAGCAGGGAAAGTGTCTCAGTCAGCACTGGAGATGGGAAGCTTCCATTCCAACAGCCCCTTTCCCTTTCAGAAGCCTGTCAGCCATTCAGTACCTGTTCTATTATTCTGTGTTTAGCCTAGTTCTCAATACCACAAGCTATTGTGGCTCCTGTCACTTCCCCTGAATGACAAGCTAACAGCTCTCAGCTCCCACACTCAATGCAAGATGCAGCCATTCCATTCAAGATGAAAAGAGAAACCAGCATGTCCTACCTGCAGCAATTCCCATCTTCCCGTCCACAGACACAGACACAGCCGTGCTCACTGTCACCACTTTGGGCAGGCCACCCCCCTCTGTCAAGACACAAACACAGCAGCCTTGGTTAGCTTACCCCCAAAAAGGACTCAAATGCAGCAGGAGCAGCTTGCCCACACATCTTCCCATCCAGGACAGTGGGTGCATGTGCCTCAACACTGAAATATCCCAGAATTTCTAGGGTTGCAGCTTTCAAGACACAAAAGGAGCCTAATGGGCTGTAATTTTATTTTTCACTTCTCTATGACTCATTATAAAAGTAGCATCCTCAGCATAAAGGAAGAGTCCAAGGCTGGATGGGGCTTTGAGCAACCTGGTCTCATGGAAGATAACCCTGCTCATGGCAAGGAATGTGGAACTAAGTGATCTTTAAGGTCCTTTTCAGCCCAAAACGTTTCATGATTGTGACAAAATGTAAGGATTTGCCTCCTCGGTTTTGGGCATGTGGAGCTTCTCTCAGGCCAGAGAGCTGTTCTGCTCAATGAACCATCTAAACTCTGCAGAGAGAGGAGAACAGGACAGGTAATTCTGACAACACTCACCCAGCAAAGGCCAGGCTTATGTCTAACTCTTAGCCAAGCCAGGCCAGCACTACAAACTGCAGGCACAGCACTTCCAGGTGCTTCCAGAGTGTGCTCCAGTTTAGAGACAAACTCTACTGGGACTTTGTTGCCTACACTCCCTTATGCCCCAGGGTCTCCCAATTATCCCTGAGCTGCTGCTTTAAGCATCCTGTAGGTCCTGTGACACATCTGCCAGCCCTCTGCAGATCTCTGAGCTCCCACGGGGTGTTTAAAATCACATGGCTGGGTAGGCTCAGGCAACTGAACCCCACCTCCCTTTGTCAGGGCAGTTGTTTCAGCCTGCAATTGTCCATGTGGCAGATTCCAATTCTGGGGGTTTTTTTAAGTGATTAGATTAGCTTCAGCTGGGGCTGTCCCTCTTTGGGAACTCCCAGGGGACAGTTTGAAGGCCAAGTCTAATCGATGTACCCTGCACCTGGTTCCCTCCTCATGTGCTCAGTGCAAATCTCTTGTTTAGCCAGATGAGTCAGGGATCCTTTCCTTCCCCACAACTCCAGCATTTGTTACTGCTTTCCATGTCTGCCTTCATCATTCTGATGTGTCCAGAGCACAGTTCAGTGCCTACCACAGTTTAGCCTGCAGGCTCTCACTATTTTGGTTTTATTTTTTGATCAAAGCCAGATTAACCTGCTCAAGTGTGTCAAAAGCAGTAAAATCCTTGCAAAACAAATACTCAGCTCACATGCCTTGGGCTTTGTAGTGAACCTCAAATGTCTTGTTCTAGGATGGGACAAAGAAACAAAACACACTTAGGGTCTCTAGAAAAAAAATCCCACCCAACACATGAAAAATCTGGGCTGCAAGAATAACTCTAATTGACATGCAGAGGCTTCCCCGCTGTCCTTTTATTTCTGGGAATTCTGGACACTGGAAGAGGTGCTGTGCATAAATGATTCTGATGACCTGCAGTCATTTCCTGCTGGTTCCCTCCCCACCAGGGAGCTCTTGGGGGTTTTCCTTCTTAGATGATTAGAAGTCCATCTGCCACGAAAACCTCGTTTCACAGCGGAGGACTTGTGGAGAGCATGAAAAGAGGACTTCAGCATCTGACAGAATTTAATAAGAAACTGGGTGGCCTATTTTGGCTAAAATGTGGGGCAGCCCTGCTTCAGATGTCGAGGAAGGGGCTGGCCTCTGCTTTACAGTGAACCTGTACAGTGTCAGAAGCACTGGGTGTTATTCCCTGACCCTTTCCAGGTATATTGTGTGATCCCATGGATCTGAGCCCAGCTGCTCATCCTTAAAGACTAATAATCTCCCTTACAGTTTAGGGCACAAGGTCTTCAGAGCTACTTTTTACAGTGGGCCTGCAGGGTTTCCAGGTGAGTGGGGTTCTGGACTTGATTGAAGCCTCTGACCAATGGTGTAAAATGAAAAACAGTGCCAGCTGTCTTCTGTCTTTATCCAAAACTAGCTGGGACTTCTAAGAAAGCCACAGCAAGCCACAAGCCCAGTGTTCTGCCAGCAGTGACTGCTGTGGGTGATGGCTGCCCTGGCAAGGCCCACAGGGTGTCACTGCCTGGTTTTCCAACCCACATTCTGTTCCAAAGAGCAGATGCCATGGCTT
>JAHLSL010000042.1:11641110-11673525 GCA_025920805.1 Petroica traversi | reverse complement strand
GGTTCATACAGCTTGCCTGGCAAATCCCTTTGTTTTCAGGCTCTTGTTTTTCTGTATGTTTTGATGTAATTATAATTCCTCATTTATGATGCCTTCCTTTCAGGGGATTCCAGAAGCTCCTCCTGGGGGATGAGTGGGGGTTTCTCTGCAGTGTGGTGACTGTGACTGTTTAAAACACTGAACACTATTCCTGATGAGCAGTGGGGAATCAGGAATCATCAACCAGCCTTCTGCAGCACAGAGCATTTCTCCCTTTTTGCCAGAAACTGACTACTCTGAATTGTTCAGACTGCTTCAAACACACAAAGTGTCACCTTTCAGGCACAGCAGAGCTTCAATGTAGGACTCGTGTTTGGGGAACTTGGGGACACTGAAACAGCTGCCAAGAAGCTGCTGGCCACCACCCACATGGTGCCTTTCTGTTCCATCTGCTGGTGTGCCTCTGTGACCTGTCCTTCCTTACAGCAGCATGCACTGGGCTGCGTATCCAAAATGCAGCAGAGTGCAAACTCCCCTTTCCACGTCAGAACCCTTCACTGCACACACACTTGTGCCTGGAGGGAGAGGACAGGGGATGAATGGGATGTGACAGATGTCAGTCACATCACTTAATGCCTCACTGCAGGGCACTGGGCTCTGCTGCCATGTGGGCAGCGTGAGAGGCAGAACAGAATAAATCCAGAAGAGGAATTGAGGTGGAAAGAGCAAACATAGCCAAGCTGGAATGTCGCTGGAGTGCAGAGCCTCTGCACTGCAAAATGCTCCTGGGGATGTGTAGTAACATTTCCTGTGCTAGCTGACTGAAGTCAGTGTGAGATTGAAGGTTTTCATTCAAATGAATGCACTTGGGGATAGTATTTTAAGAAAAACTCAAAAGGGCCACAGGATATGAATCAGCATCAATGCCATTAAAGAATTGCTTCTTTCCATTCCGTGTCCATCTCCCCAAAAACATTTCTAAGGCTGGTGGTGATTTCAGGGCCCCTTCAGGGACACTGACAGAAACCCCCTAATAGTTTAGGGACTTACTTGTTGGAAATCTTCTCAGAGCCCACATACAGGGCACTCCTCATGAGTCCAGCCCGAGTGCCCAGAAACGCCATCTCAATGCCTGCCTCAGTGTCCCTGTGGAACAGAAACACATGGGCAGAAGAAGCAAACAGTTCTCAGAACAGCCACAATCCCTGCCCCAGGGGAGAGCCTCTCAAACTTGAAGCCACATCAGGAGGGCTGGTCCCAGGTTCATTTGCAATATAACCCATTTACACCAGGAGTGACGCTGGCTCCTCCCTGCTAAAGGCAACAGGTTGTTGCTGGCTGACAACTGGCAGGTTTTAGACTTGTGCTCGGATTTAAACCTTTGAAGTCTGCTTATTTCATTCTGTTTTAAGTAGGCCATAAGCTCCTCTGCCCCTGCTCTCACCAGCAACTGAAATGGGAGCAGGAGTCCAATGGCTGTGTATATCTGTAAGTAACACGTGTCTGCTGAAAGAAGATCTGTGTGACACGATACAAGACACCACAAGCAACAGGTGCCTCACTGGAAACAATAAAACACAAAGTTGTTTACTGAAGCTAGCCTGGGCACTGTCCTCCTG
Organism: Petroica traversi; assembly: GCA_025920805.1. Lineage (NCBI taxonomy): Eukaryota > Metazoa > Chordata > Aves > Passeriformes > Petroicidae > Petroica > Petroica traversi. The sequence continues at coordinate 11,671,927 of JAHLSL010000042.1, read as the reverse complement.
AGGTTCAGTCTGAAGGCACCAGCAACAGAGACAGCACCAAACCCCCTTTTTCTCCACTGGAAAATCCCTCACCAAACTAAAGATTCTCCCAAGGAGGCCCAGCCTACTGGAGTTCTCTCCCGAGAGACATTTTCAAGTTATTTCTAAACCTTTGAGCTATTTCTATCAGCTTTTTGAGCTATTTCTACAGTTTCTTGTACGCTGTGCAAAAGTCTGTGACTATTTCTGGCACTGCACAGACCCACAGCACCTGGAGATGCCCCTTCAGTGGTGTTCTATCCACATTTATTTCTCCTGCACTTACAAGGACATGTTGAGGGCCAGTGTTGTCCAGTAGGCCTCCATGGGGGCAGTGACCACTGCATCAAACAGCACTTCCTGGACCAACTCCTCATCACCTAAGGAGAGAAAGGAATAATAAAAATCAGGAGAGGAAGACTTGTTTCTCCCTAGGTGTTTTAGAAAGTCCCTTGGTAAGGAGCAGCTGCCTGTCCAGGACAGTGGAACAATGTGGCATAAAAAAGGGCAGAGAAGAGCTCCTAACAGCTTGGGTGGTGAAAAGCACAGGAGCAGATGTTACAGCCAGGATCACAGAATTACAGAATTCAGAGGGTGGGAAAGACCTCTGAGCTCATCAAGGCCAACCTATGACCCAACACCACCTTGTCAACCAGCCCATGGCACTTGAGTGTCACATCCAGTCTTTCTTTAAACACCTTCAGGGATGGTGACTCCACACCTGCCTGCACAGCTGTTCCAATAACTAATCACCCTTCCTGTGAAGAATTTCTTCCTAATGTCCAAAATCATCAGATCAGCTCCCCTGCAAGCTCTGTGGAAGGGTGGTGCCCAAACAAGTGTGGCCAAGTGAGAGGCTTTCAAATGAAGTTATTCATAAGACCTTCACTTACTCTTTCATTGAACAGGCATTGCCTCAAATCCCTACCTCGACCTTTCTTCTGGATATCCTGAGGAGAGGATACCAGCCACCATCTTGCACTCAGGCAGCTTCCTTCAAAACCACTAGTGACTTTTTAATGGCCTCTGCTCTGTCCCTTTGCTCACTGGCTTCTCTGTTAGCCCTCCTTCCTCCCTGTGAGTCACAAAACATTGTCCTGTCCTGGTTTTCACCAGATGCTCAAGCCAGTCCAGGCTACCAGTCTAATCCACTTTGGGCTGGAGCTAAGAAGTGCTTAGGAAAGTTCAAGGTATCACCGTGTGCTAAATGACATGCCCCAGAACTCTATTTCTTTGACCTGCCCCATTTCTGTCTTGCCCTGCTTGCACTAATCTGTGAGAACATCACGTTGCAGAAATGCCCCTTTCAGTGCTGTTCTAGATTTCACCATTTCTGTGTTTCTGGCACTGAAACTTCCTGGGCTGATGTTCCAGGTGTCCATTTATGTTTTATCTCAAGTTCTCCCAATTTTCTTTTTGTCACAAATCTCAGGACCCTTCTCTCCACAGTTCCTGTTATATAAGCCTCAAAATCAGAGCCCACCATGAGATCTTTCCTTCTTCAGGCCCCCCATGTCTAGGACATGTTCAAATCACATTTGTTTTTCCTCCACAGCACTTCCAAGCCTGCCTTTTTCTCACAGTCAGCTATCCTGAAACTTTCCTCCTCACTGGCCTCTTCAACTCATACATCTCTTTCCAGCCTACTCCAAGGGCTCTGCTCACATTGTGCAAGAGAGGAAGAATTACAGCTGATTTTACTTTTAAGAGATTCCCATCTTTGTGCCAAAGCTTTGTGCCTCTCAGATGCAGCATTACATGCAGAAACTTGTACTTGGCACAACTAAAGGGGCTGAAGGACATCCTAAAACTGAATTGCTGCAAGGAATTGCTGTGCACAGCTGCCCATCTCTGGCCCCTGACACAGATCCCACTCTTTAGTGGTGCTGCAGGAGAATGGGACCTGGTGCAAGGCATGAGCAGCAGGGGGAGCAGGAAAGATAATAATCCTGTGATCGTTTTTTTTTCTCCTGGATCAGCTACCTGTTCTGTTTGGGAAACAAAATCAATAATCCTTGTTCTGAAAGAATCCATCTCTCCAGAGGGCACCGTGAGCCCTTGGGGGATGATGCCTGGGGTCCCTGGGAAACTCAGTCATCTCAGAACTTTCCCTGTCTTCTCCTGCCATTGCCCCCTCTAGCCCAGCCATCAGCCTGTCTTAAACCTGCTGTGCAGCCCCTGCCAAGCTCCATTCAAACCTTCCACTTTCCAGCATTTCCTATGCTGAGACCTCCAGTAAAGCTGTTATGAGTCATACTTGAAATGGAAAAAAAATCCTCTGTTGGAGACAAGGAGGTGGATCCTCAGCTCATTTCCACTTGTGAATTAATCTGGGCTTGAGTTCAGTCAGCAAGCACTGCAGGGGCTCAGTCTGACAGCAATCAGTTTGTCACAGTCCCCTCTGCCTCGTGATGGGACTCACATTCCAGGTCAGGCTCCTCTCCAGTGAGGAAGCGGATCACGGCCTCCAGCTGGCTGAGCTTTCGGTGGTCAGGATCAATGTCAGTGATGCAGTAAATCCTGGTGGGAAGGGGAGGAGAAACCCACAGGGGCAAAGAGAAAACCACAGTCAAAACAAATGCTCCTGGAAGATAAGAACTGCAAAAAGAAAGTCAGCAAGAAATCTTAGTCTGCAAAGTCTTTACCACTGCTGCGTGTTGTGCCCACGCTGAATCTAAACAGTGTGGCTGGAAGTCAAAGCCTACCACTAAACCAAACACCAATTAAACCTGGCTGCTGTGCTCTGCAGGGCTCTTGTGCTCTCCAGCATGAGCTCACAATGCCACAGAGCTGCTCCAAATGCTGCCAGCAGTTTCCTGTGTTGTGTTGTGCAAGATGTGTACGTGTGCCTGTACAGACAGTAACAGTGTGTGGAGAGACCTGAAAAGCAGAGGGTCATGTGCAATGTGAGACCAGGAGCAGAAAAACAAGGCAGAGAAACAAATTGTGAGATGAGGAACGATCTTTCAGTGGGATGTGGTGACAACAAAAGCTGTCCCATGGGGACACAAAAGCAGAAGCCTCCCGACACAGTTTGGGGAGAAATGGAAGAATGTATCAGAAATGCTCTGTGCTATAAAATAAACCAATCCTTGAATCCTGCTTCCAATTTTGACTGCCTCATTGTCAGGACAAGGGAGAGGAAGGGGTTATAAGAGAGAATTAAAACTCATACAGGGGCTGAAAGGAGTGATTTATGAGAAAAGTCTAAGAGAAATGAATATGTAAAGTGTGGTAAGCTGACACCTGAAGTCAGGAGTACAAGAAGGAGAAGTCGCTGTTTGTGTCTCAAATGTGCTGCTTGTGAAACTTGACAGTGTAATGAGAGGTGAGATGGGGTGCAGAGCTGCTTGAATATAGTTATTTTGGCTTTGATACAGCCTGGGTTCATGTGACTGAGTGGGACTGAATGTTGGGCTCTTGAAAACCCCAAACCTCACAGCAATAAATGGAAAGAGCTGTGCCTCACCCTGTTCCATATCCAAACCAAGCAAAACCCTAAGTTCTGCTTGCTGTTGAAACAGGGGTCATAAATCACCTCCGTGTTCACTAGAAGTTAGGTCTAGGCTCAGTTCAGAAGGATGCCAACTAAAAATAAACTGGGACTTAAAAAAGCATTTCAATCTCTCACCAAGCTTGCAGCAAAATTCCCTAGCAGGTCTGACATACTGTAGGTTTTGTATGACAATCCTGAGCATCACGAGGGGGAACAAAGTAAGCTGGGCACAGATGACTGGGGATAAATCTCAGCTGTTTCTCAGGAGTGGAATGTGCCAGGTCTTGGTGGGATCTCCCAGAGGAAGGAACTCAATTGCCTGGAGACAATCAGGTCTTTGCAGGTACAGCACCTGAACAGCACTGCTTTCTGTCTAGGCCACAGAGGGTGCTGAACTCAAGCCACACTGCTGGGAACTTTGCCCAAATCCCGTGACAAAGTCCTGTGTCACTGACAGGATTTCCTCCACTTACCATTCATTTGCCAAAGACAGGTCTGGCTGGAGCAGGTCGTGCAAACCTGAAAGCAGAGAGCACATGGAGCATTGAGTGAGGGGCAGACAGACACATGCAGGCTCTGAGGGTGAAGTGACTTTCAGAGCAGCTCCCTTGTGCCTTTCAGGTTCACCCACCTTCTTCCACAGAAGTGTTCCCCAGCAGAATGTACTCCCCGTGCCCCCTGGACAGCACCACACCCAGGCTGCAGGGAGAAGGAAAACAGGTGCTTGTCAGCAAGGTAAGGTGTCCCTAAAAGTGACACTGCATTCCCTGCACTTACACCCTCAAAGGCATCAACCCCCTCCACATCTATTAAAGCAAAGAGAATCACTGAAGAGGACTGAGGGAGATCCAATGTCTGCACAGGGGGTTGAGGAACCTGTGTGTAAAGCTATGAGGCATTGCTGGTGACAATATTTTTGGCCAACATTGTAGGCTCAGGTCAACAATAACATTTCTCAAATCTCTGCCAGTTTCAAAGCAGTTCAGCTGGGGAAAAAAAAACAAAACCCAACACTCCTTCCCTCCCCCCATTGTTATTTTCAGTGTATAACCATGTTGGGGTTTTTAAAAGCCATGCAGTAGAACCATATAGCATATTCAGTGGAAATGAAAATTTAAGCTGTCTCATTTCTCTGAACTGAAACAACATGCTTCATCTAAGGTATAGGTGCATATATATAATATATATATTTTGGGCTCTGAATATATATAATATATATAATATATATAATATATATTATATATAATATATTATATATAATATGTATTATATATATTATATATTATATATTATATTATATATGTAATATACATAATATATAATATACATTATATACATTATATACATTATATATATAATATACATATATATATTCTATATATATATTTATATATAATATAAACATATACTAAAAAAATTTATATATTGGGCTTTGCATTTCAGGTAAATCCTAATATTCCTTTTGAATTGGCCCCAAATAATATTTTAATGGCAACAGGAACAAAGAAGTCAGTTATTCCTACTGCTCTACTCATGACTCATAGCATGATTTATGAAGAGAAGGGACCAATCTGCTGTCCCTGATCAGACTTCTGTGTATTGGTGCCACACCAGTCCTTGCTCACCTGAAGGGTGTGCCACTGATGTCCGTGAAGAAATAATCATTGGTGAGGAAGAGAACTCGTTTCTGGAATGAGAGAATGAGTAAGAGAGACCATCTGACAGGGCAAGGGCATAGTGGTGATGGGGACCTGGGATAATGTCCCCAAGGCTGAGCAGCACCAACACCTCACACCCTGCTAGGCTGGCTGGAGGCAGGGATGAATTGCAGCATTCAGAATTCCCAGCACCTTGAGGCTCTCAGGATGCAGGCAGCCACTCTGGCTTTCCAACAAGGGCTTCAGATAAACCTTTCTTTGTTCTAGGGCTGCAGGAAGAGCTGGGGGGAAGCTGCCCTCCCTCTCAGCCCCTCCAAGCACTGCTGAGGCACTGCTGCACTTCTGGAGGCACAGCAACCCTGCCAGCTTTGCACATCATCATCATCATCATCTGCAGCAGGAGGGGAATGGGGCAGGTAGGAAGGAGGGGTGGAGTTGAAGGACAGGCAGAATGGCAAACCTATCCTCTGTGTGGGTGGGCAGCCAGGGCCAAGTCTCCCTGTGGGAAATGCTGATATTCCTGACATTTGCTTTCATGCCAAAGTGGAACAAAACATTAGCATATTCCAACTCTGTTAAAAAAAAAATCTTTACATTTTCAATTTGGAAAAAAAGTGCTGTTTCAAATCCAAGCCATTTTGATTCGCATGCAAGTATTTTTTTTCAGACTGACATTTCAACTGAAGACATTTCAGATTATTGAAAGCTGCTTCAGAACTTCATCTGTTTGCCAGACTGGCCTTTTCCTGTAGGAAAGTGTTGATTTCAGTGGAACGCTTATTCCAAAGCAGAAAAGTCTCTGGAAAGTTTCTCTCCAAGCCTTATGCCAGTATAGGAACCCTAATATGTTTAAAATCCTAGACCCAGTCTGAGAACGAGGTGAGAGGATGTATGTGGGAGACAGAGGAGTGAACACAGAAAACTCAGTGTTCCCCAGGGAAAGTGGAGCCAGGCACAGGGGGCTCCAGCTGCACAGTGTGCAAATTTGGGCTGATGGGGATATTTTTGGGTGTGATGGGATTCAGGATATTGTTAAGTGAGGAGGTGGCAGGTGGCCCAAGCCCTTTCCTCCTGTCTCTATCCCTCTCCATGCATGGCAGCTGTGCTGCTGAGCAACAGGCCCTTCTGCTGGGCCAAGATCACACAGAATCACAGAATCACAAATCACTGATGTTAGAAAGACCTCGGTGATCCCATCCTTTGATCTATCACCACCTTATCACTCTCTACAACTTCTTGAAAGGTGTTGTAGTGAGGTGGGGGTTGGTCTCTTTTTCCAGGGAACAACTGACAGAACAAGAGGGCACAGCCTGAAGTTGCACCAAGGAAAATATAGGTTGGATATTAGGAGAACATTTTTTACAGAAAGAGTGATAAAATATTGGAATGGTCTACCCAGGGAGGTGGTGGAATCACCATCCCTGGAGGTGTTTAAAAAGAGATTGGATGTGGCACTCAGTGCCAGGGTTTGGTTCAGTTGAGGTGTTGGGACACAGGTTGGACTCGATGATCTTGCAGGACTCTTCCAACCTGGTGATTCTGTCAAGCAGACCACAGCACTAAGTGCCACGTCCAGTTTCTTGAACATCTCCAGGGATGGTGACTCCCCCATCTCCCTGGGCAGCCCATTCCAATTTTTAAATAACTTTCCATGAAGTTATTTCTCTTATGTGCAAGATCTTCCAAAGGGCTGTGACACCCCCAAAGAATATCACCTGGTGGTTTGGTGGCTGTGGGTGGTTCAAAAGGTATTTAACCCTCCCTTTTCTTGCCTGTCTGATCTGATGATGGAGGCATGGAAAAAACCTGGCCACTACTCTGAGACTGTTTACTTTAGAAGGACTTGTTCTGCTCATCTTTTTTCCCCTGCCCCTCTTCTGGTGAGTGCTCAGCCAGAGGTGCCACCACTGATCCATGGAATGGGAGAGAAGCAGAGGCACCATTTTGCTTTCACAGTCACAGCCCTCTGTACTCAAGTTGCAAGCAGAGGTTTTTCTGCCCCTAGAACTCCCTGATAGCTGCCTCTTGTATTAGTTCCTTATTTTTTCCTCTCTCTTTCACTCCATTCTCGATACCTTCCTAAAATCAATGTGGGTATTGACATTTAGGTGGCTGACAGAATAATTTCTATCCCCTTCAGCTGAGGTCTTCTCTCCAGAGCCTGGCTGCCTTGTTCTCTTTGTTTCAAGGCTCTGTCAGCACTTTCTTTGTTTCAGTGCTGCTCTGCTTCATCAGCTGGCAGAGTACAAGTGGGAATTACTGAGCTTCATTTCTGGTTTCCACTCCATGTGTATTCTGATAATAGTAAAGCTGTCACTTTTACTCAGCCTCAGTCCCCTATTGTGCTTCACAAGGCTTCCAGAGCTGCAGAATGAAACAAATAACATCTCTTTACCAAGGCTACTTCTTGTTATCTTCTTTTTCCCCTGGGTAGGGGAGCAGAAGGATGCCTCTAAAATATTGAACTACAAAGATATCGTTGGGTGACTCAGAAGAAGTGTTATTGGGGGTGTATAAAGAGGTTAAGCTAGCAAAATAAGCAATCTGGACCTACAAAGAATAGATCTTGCTTTAAAACCTTGATTACTTTTCTGACAAAATAACCAAGGTAATGGATGAAGGAAATAAAGGACATGCAATATATCTGGGCTTATATAAAGCATTGAACCAGCTTCTCAAGAACTTTTATTCCAAAGAATCAGTTAAAGTGGGCTTAAATAAGAGATGGAGGGAGAATCAGCTGCAGCACTGTAAACAAAAAGAAGCAGTAAACAACAAGCCATCAAGGAAGAAAATCTGATGGGAGGAACAGACTCTGCCTTAGCAGCCCTTCTGTGCAGGGATGTATCTGTAAGACAAAATAGAGCAACATTTCTCTGCATACTGAAAAAAAGTGTCTCAACAGCCCTTAAAATTAGAAAGGCTGGATGAAAAGGAGAAGTGGGTTTCGTGTGGAAAAATGGCAACTGGAAAAAATAGCTAAGAAACACAGAAGTGAGGGCGGCAGTTCCAGCGCAGCTGTGGGAGGGAGAAAAAACTGAAGGGACAGCAGAAAGGAGGTTGGGGGCTCCCTGTTCAGAAATATCCTATGCAGGGAAACTGTCACATCATTCAGTGAAGCCCTCATGCACCAGAAATGATGGAAGAGTCAACAGGAAGAATCATAACAGCTGAAAAATGCACAAATATTTCAAATGCAGCCACTGGCAGTGCCCAGGAGAAGAAAGGCAAAGCCATTGACAGGTATTGAGAGCTGCAAACACCAAGGACAGAGAGAAAAAGTTTAGTGACAAGATCTAGCAGGACAACCATTCAGAGGAAACAGAGGGGTGTCTTCATTAGGAAATGGCCCCGTTTCAGCAGTGGCTGGGAGCATTTGGTTTGTTGGAATTGGTGCTGACTGTGGCTTAGCATGGGAGCAGTTCAGCCAGCTTGCTGAAAAAAATGCTCTCTCTTAAGGGTGGAAAATCTGCCTGAAATATGGAAGACTTCTGGGCAGTGTAACTTGCAGGACTCTGGAATACTTCCTAACAGGAAATAATGAAAGCCAAAATCTTTGAGAGCGTTAAATAAACGTGAATGAAAAAAGTACCAGTGAACATAAACATAGGAGATAATTTTGCACTGATTCCAAAGGAAGATGTATAACCCTGCCTGAGAGCTGGTAGGGAGTGTTCAAAAGTCTCCATTTCAGTAGGGCTTTTCATAAAACGTCTGCAAATATTTGCATAGAAATTTAATCCTGGACCTCAATAAAGGGAATCGCATCCTGGCGAAGTGAGGGAGAAAGTTTTCATGAGTGGTTTTGGGTAGGGAAAGAGGGTGGCAAAATAATCTCCAAATCTTGTTCTAAGTCAGTTCAGCACAGTCTTCCCCATTCTAACTCTTGAAGATCTCTGATTCATTTCACAGCCCTAAAAAGAATGAACAAGGTGCTTTTTGGCTTGGCCTGGACAAAGTAGGGAGCTGAGAGCCATTTCCAGGACCTTTCTGAGAGCAGAATATTGGTGGGTATAATGAGCACTCCTAATGATGCTCTCTTGTATGTCTTTAGCACATGGTTTATATATGTGATGAAACAATAAAATCCTCACACTCAGGAATGCTGAACATTAAAAAAACCCCACATCCTGTGTGGTTTTGCAGTGTCCACTTCCCATCCACTCCCCTGTGTGAACAGAAGGATAATTTCTTACCCCTTTGTCCACGGGGACCTTCACATCCATGGAGAGGTAGCCTGTTTCCCCATTGATCATAGCACTTCTGAGCTGCAGAGGTGAACAAGTTTGGTGTTAGTGTCTCCAGGCAGGGCAGAGCAGGAATTATCAGAACCACTTGTCATTAACACACAGGGGCTGCCAGAAATTGGTTCCCTCTCCTCCCCAGCTCTGGCTTGCTTCTTTTAATCAGAAAACCTGTTTTTAGGCATCAGAATCCTCGTACAGTCAAGCTGATAAGAGAATAGTAATAGTTTATCCTGGAAGCTTGTTGGTTTGTCTTTTTAGCAAAAAGAAAGGATCTGGAATCTAGGAAATTGCCAGTCCAAGTTACAGATTTTACTGTTTGGCAGCCAGAAACTCATTAGCACAGTGCTTTGAGAGCCTGGAAGAGGAGAAAACTGAGAAACCCACTAACTCCCTCAGACTGAATCCAAAGCTCTTTGACATTTTAAAACCTGATTTATAAATTACAGGCTGTATTCAGTACCACTTCTGAGGTGCAGCAAAGCAGCTGTTTAGCACAGCAAAGCGAGACTGTGTGAGAGCAGGGTAGGCAGTGAGAAGACCACTTTATTCAATCCAGGTTCCAAAGGTAAAATGTAATTTTCACAGTGACTCCCAGCCTCTTGCAGGAAAGATCCAGGAAATTTTTCCACAAGCACAGAAGCTTTGACTGCAGGTCCAGCCTGCCAGAGCATATCAAGTCTATTGCTTCAGGCTGGATAGAAAAAAAATAGGTGGGAAGTAACTCCCTCATTCACAAATCGTTTCCTTTCTCCCAGAGACAGGCCTCCATTCAGGTGCTAGCCAGTCTCAACTGCACTGGCTTTACAAGGCCACAGTTTTGTTCATTATAGCTGTTTGATGTGGGTTATTTACAGACCTAGAATATGAAGCTCATGTTTCCCAAGGCCCACATCTTGGAAATGAAAACATTGACTGGTGCTATTACTGCTTTTTGGCTAAGACTGTTTGACCTTCTTCCAGAGCCTCGGCACACTCTGTTCTGGTCTGACAGGCTGCAGGATTTGCTGTGGGTTCTGGGTTTAGAATCATAGAATATATCCTGAATTGGAAGGGACCCACAAGGGTCACCAAGCCCAGCTGCTGGCCCTGCACAGGACAGCCCAAGAGTGCTTGAGAGCATTGTCCAAACCCTTCCTGAGCTCTGTCAGGCTGTTCAGTGCCCACTGCCCTGTCAGTGCCCAGCCACCCTCTGGGGAAAAACCTTTTCCTGATCCCACCCTAAACCTCCCCTGGCACAGCTCCAGGCCATTCCTTCACTGTCACTGTCACCACAGAGAGGAGATCAGTGCCTGCCCCCTCTTCCCCTCTCATGGAAATTCTAACAGCACTGAGCTCTCCCCTCAGCCTCCTCCGGGCTGAACACACCCAGAGACCCCAGCCACTCCTTGTATGGCTTTCTTCCCCTTTTTCCCCTCACTCTGGAAATGCTTTACAGGCAAGCCCAAGCCCTCGCTGCTGCCAGGCTGCAGGAAGCACCACTGTGCATCCCTTGGTGTTTTCCAGGCAATGCCATCTTCCCTCCCCTGGATTTCTTTCTAGCAGCTGGCAGTATCACACATCATTAGCACTCGGGCATATTTTTCCAGCCTGAATGTGCTTATCAGTATTGCTGAGATTATGCTGCAGCTGATGTTGAGTCTGTCATTGATGTACTAGCATAGCTACAAATCTGAGTGGTGAAATGTTGGCAGCTTTCTGCTGCAGTGGGTGTATCTCCAGAGCCTCTAGACTTGCTGAAGTCACACTGCAGATACTGCCCACGTCACTGAGTGTCTCTGCACCCTCAGCCACTGCCACCTTTCTTTTTTCTGGAAGATGCAGTACAGGGACACAAAGTGGCTTTTGTTTCTCATGCTGCTTTCATGACTTTTTTGGTCCTCTGGATAGTTTTACTCTGTGGGCAGAAACCTTACACTTGATATTGTATTTGCATTCAGATATCAGTGTCAGCTGGTCAGGTAGGAACCCACTAGCCAAATAAATATGAGAGCAAAGCAAATTTCTTACATCTCCTGGGTTGTTTTTTTTTTTAATAGCAAACTGAGCAAAGAGGGACAACTCTAAAGTGGCTCCAGTGGGAAGCAAAGTCCTATAAGAGATCAGGGAACCTACACAAAGCTGCTGGCAGCTTGCACCTTGGTGGTTCCACTGCATGTAAAACCCCTTATTTCTGCCTTGCTTTCCACACAACATAGTTCTGCTGTGTTCCCTCTCTCAATTTGCCACTCTTCCACCTCCCAAGTTCCTTTGATGTTGCTTTTGCACTTGGCCCAGAGTATGGCAGCAGCTCCTTTGATCCTCTTGCTGCTGTTTGTCCCACCTGTTTAAGTGGTTCTACAGCATCAGATCCGTTTATCTCGCCAGTCTCCCCTGTAATCCAGGAGCATGTGTCTCACTGCTAATTCTATCTTACTCCAAATTCAGTTCTTAGCTTAGTCATTTAAGTATCTATTTCCTCCCAGTTCTGAGTAAAATAAAACCTCTCTACAGTCTCATTTTATCCAGGCTCCTAGATGTGCAAAGCAGCAACGTGCAGCTGTTAAAGGTGCACGCTGTTTCTTGTTTATCACTTGTTAACAATTTTGCTCAAAAGACAGTAGGAAAGGTGTATTTTTATCTTTTCGCTCTGGTCAGTTATTGCTCTCAGTGTCTCTTCATGAATGTACTTTCCTCCTTGTTGCAGGCAGTTGAGTGGCTTCAGCTGTACCTCACGTGCTGCATGTATGGGTGACACCACAGGACACTGCCACATCCTGAACTACTCTGGCTTTGCATCAGAGCCTCCTCCAAATTGTTTCCTTCCTCCTCCCTGCATTTTTCCTTCTTTGTTCCATGAGAAGGACACCTCATACTGGGAGGGAAACAAGCACTTGGTAGGGGACCGTCTCACTTTGTCCTCCTGTAGACCAACCCTCTTAGTCAGAGCCAGGCAGGCACAGAAAAACATCAGGAGTGCCCAGTGCTCCCTCACACCTTCCATACAGGCACACTAAGCAGTAGAAAGAAGGTGCTACAGAACAGGCTAAATCCACTTGCTGATACTCACTATTTCATCCTGGTCTTCCCACTCCACTTCTGAGAGATCTACGCTGTTGTAGTTCGGCTTAGGCTTCAGTTTCTTTCCTTCTTTATACTGGCATTTATTTAAAAGGAAAAGAAAGAAAAACACTCAAGTAAGCAGCTAGATAACTTCCTAAACTAACCCTTTAAGAATTAGTGTGTAGTTTGAAAAATAGGGGTGTCTCATTTATTCTCTGACGAGGAAGGCAGGGTTTGTGCAAGAGCCTTTGTGGTCCCGTGTCAGGTATTTCTTTACAGTGGCAGTGAGGGCAGTTCCAGTGGGACAGGCTGCTCCAGGAGCAAGGGACAGACAGGGACACAGCTCAGCTTGCAGGTGAAGGCCCTGGCCTCCTTCAAAACACATCAGCACAACGCACTTGCTGCAGGAAATCAGTTTTTCCCCTGCAGCTAAGAGTATAATCCCATTACCATTATAATACCAGCAGGAGATCTTGATGGGAGTCAGCTTTGACTCCATTGAGGGAGACTTTTCACCTCGAGCTAATTGATGCACAGGGCTATTCTTTTAATCTCTGGGGAGAGGGAAAAGGCATGAATGGGGACCTGGAGAGGCCAATTAACTGGGGAAGGACAGAGCAGCACCCTTGCCTGGATTTGCCCTGCCCCACCCTGGAAATGCTGCTTGTCCCTTCTCTTCCCATGCTGAAATAACTCCCTGTGGTCTCCCTGGCCAAAGCTGCCTTTTGGAAGTCAGGGCCACCATGGGGCTTCCCAGCAGCTTTCTCTCGTGGTGGCCAATGCTCATAGCTGTGTGCAGGTGGATTTGTGTCTGAAATGGAAAATCATCCTGTGCCTGGGCATCTCAGCACTGAGCCCAGCTGGCCCTCCTGCCCCTGGGTGCCTGTACATCAGAGGCTGGTGGCCTTCACAGCTCAGAAAACCCAAAGAACTCAGAAGCAGCACTGAAAGTCACTGTTTTCATGTCAGCAAGGGCTCTCAGAAGCACAGCTCTACGTACCAAGGGTCGCAGGTCTGGGTGTGAGAGGATGTAGCCGTTGTTGGTGTTCAGGAAAGCGTATCCATGGACACCCAGCTGGAGAAAGAGGCATTAGAATCAGAATAATCAGTGCTTTAGCTACAAAGGCTGCTGTGAAATGGGTGCTGCTGCTACCCTGGCACTGCCAACATTCAGCAATATTTTCCTTTTAAGGGTATTGACCAGCAGAAAGCAGCATCCATCCCAAAGCTGCATCTGCCTGCTCTGCCTGGGCCTGGATGCACAAAAGGATGTGCAGGTTGTAGCTCTGTGTACACGTTCAGAAAAGTGTGCCCTCCCAGAGTCTGAATGCCATGGAGGACAGCCAGCACCCAGAGACACACTGAGCTCTGCCCAGCACCACACAGGAAAGGGCATTGATGGGGAATGTGGCAAAAAGCACAGAAACTCTGGTTTCTCACAGAAACAGTGGTGACAGCTCTGTGTGCCCAGAATGAATGAAGTGAGGATGAATGTCCCAGCAGCTCTGCACTGTGTTTCAGTGTTGGCAAGGCCAGACCTAACCCAGGCCAGCCTGTAGTCTTAAAATGCTTTTTAAGGAACAGCATAATCTACCAAGAGGAGACACTGGCTGACCTGGTCTGCGAGGGATTTCTGAGAGAGCAATTACTCAGCTCAAACCCATATATAATGCAAATTCCAGCTACACCCTAAGCTGCTAAAAACCTGCAGATAGCTTGTGCTTGCCAAAATGAGAGGTGTCTCAAGGAAGACAACAATGGATAAGGTTTCTATCTTTAAAAAAAAATATATATATATTGCAACTCTATTTTCCTATAGAGACAATCCTGAGGGATAACAGTAGGGAAGTGAGGTAGTAAATCATTTACAATCCATTTGTGCATTCAGGGAATCAGTTCTGTGTTTCACACATCCCAGACCAAAACCTTGGACTGTCTCTATGTGAAGCAGATTTTTGAAAAACAGACTTGGCTTAACTCAGTGTGGCAAGAATGAAACCAAGACACTGGATCAGCAAATTTCTTTTTTGGCCTATTAAAGCTGAAATTTCCCAGCCCAGTAAAAGCATAATCATTAATACACAAGTTCCAGAGGTCTGGAACTGGTCCTTTTGGAGCCCATAGGCCAGGGAATTCAAGTTGAGGATTTTAGGTTTCCAAACTGGTCTCAGAAACTGGAAGAGTTTCTGAGAAGATGTGTCCTGCCTCTGATGTAATGAAATTCAAATTAATTTTTTTTCCCTCCTTTCCTGGCACTGCTTGGAGGAAAGAACAGTGACCCTCCTTAGCCCAGAAGAAAAATTATTGTCTCTCTGTCCTTTGAGCAACTTGGAGAAAGGAAGATAAAAAGACATTATTCCTCTACAGAAAATACCCATACAAAAATGGACCCAAAGCAGGCAGCTTTGCACCCCAGCACTCACAGTTCCAGGCTTGTCTGAAGGATCATTTCCTACAGCTGCCTGTTAATGGCCTGCCCTGCATCCCTGTCTGGAACAGCCACAGAAATTCACAGCTTCTGACAGCACTTTGAGCCCTGTGAGTCTTCAGCAATCAGATTTTGGACAATTGCCTCACTGGTAGGAGTTGTCTGATAGTTATTTAAGAGAAACCCAAAACCTGAAATGTTGGCTCAAGTTGCCAGATTTCCTGGTGGTCCTTGGATGGGCTCACTGTCCCTGCTGTGCAGGCCAGCTGAACAAAGGGTCACTGCCTAGAATTTACAGCAGAAACCAAACCAAGCAGTGCATCTCTGGGGGAATTTCCTAGGGATGAACATTTTTTTTTTAAATACACTGAACATAGAGCTCATGGAAAGTTTTCTGACTTACAATCCTGGAGAGCAAATACTCTATCCAGGTACAGCACAAAGCGAGTGAGAGCCAGCTTTCTGTGCTCTGTCCTGCCAAGAAACCACCAGGCTGATCTGGAGAAAGGAGCCTCCAGGCATGACAGGAGAGTTGGCTCTCCACAATCCATTCAGCCCTCAGTTTTTCTGCTAAGAATATTGACATGAGTATGTTTTCTGCCAGCTGGCATGGCAACCCTTGTCCGCTGGGAACTGGATATAAAACTTGAATTCCTCTAAGCCAGGCTGTCATCTCTGAGGATCTGGGTTGGTGACCATCAGCATGCAAAGGTTCCCTGATCTGCCAGCCTGCTGGATCACCCAGTCCCTGTGTTGCTGAAACAGCCTAAAAGTTTATAATGGTTATAATTATTTCCTCTGTGTTGTATAGAAACCACACGCCACGATATCCAACAACTCTTCCTTTATGCTCACAGTTTTTCCTGCAGAGCAGAGAAATAATTTTTCAGTCATGCCCCTGGAATTATGAGTAGTGACTGTGCTGTGGAAAGAATAAATTGCCATTATCTCAGTCCTACCTTATAGCGTGGAGCGAGTTTTAACAGCTCCCTCAGGGGTACATCAGAGCCCACCACACCCAGGAGAATGCCATGGGATCGCTGTAAAACAAAGGAGAATCCATTTTCAGAAGCAAAACCTGGGTAGTTTCCTACCTGAAAACAATTTTTGCCTCCCTAGTAGTCTCTACGTATCCCCTCTGGGCCTGTGTGAATTCAAAACATTTTGTTAATTGTTTTTTCAAATTGTTTATTCAAAACAATTAACATACTTCAGAAAGTCCAGGGGTTATTCCAGTGTTTATGGAGAGGAATATTTTGACACAATACCAGTCAGTATTTGCTACTGTGATTCAGAAGTAACATAAAATCACTGAAAACAAGTTTTGAGGGCAAACCCCTGCATTCAGCATGTGTAAACACCAAAAAGGTCATGAAAATAATGCAAAGCAGCATGAATGGGTTGATAAACTGGGTCAACTAAATCGAATGCCAAGAACAAAATTGCTAACCTAGAAAAAAGGAAATCCCCCCTCCACGACATGGGGATCTGGTTGTTTAATAAGCATCTGGAGTGCAGGATGAAAAAATTACACACAGGCTCCCACTGCACTGCTGAGCAGAGGAATTCTCCCAGGTGGAAAAGGCAGACATTTATTTGTAGGACCTGGATGAAGAGTTTATCCCTCCTACAGCAATGCTCAGGTACCATTCTGCATTTTAAAATGATGCTGAGGAATTAGAAATGCTACAGAAAAGAGTGTCTAAGGGCTTCCAAACCCCAGAGGAAATGCCCTTATCAAATCATCTAAATAATTCAACCTTTTTAATCTTATCAAGATAGACAGCTTTGACTTTAGGGCAGTGAAGGAGATGCTTCCCACGAGAACATACTAAAGGGTACAGGTTTTTAATCTAATAGAAGAAGCCATTATGGCAGGAAGGTGAGGTCAGACAAATTAAAAGTGGAATTTAGACACCAGTTTTTCACTAAGAGTTAAAAATCACAATGGAGAGAGCTTGGGGCTGGATGCCTTTCTTCAGTGATGCTTTTGCCAAAACCAGGGTATTTGGCTCATCTGTGTGAGATGTAAAGCTCTGCAATAAAATGCAGACTAGGCAAAGTAATGAGCTCTTCCAGCCTGAAATTCTAGGGTCTGTGAACTGTTTGAAGAGGGAAAGGATAAAAGAAGGAGAAGTGTCATATTTAAGAGGTATTTTGAAGAAACCACAGATTATCATTCTGACAGATAAATTCCCACCCACGCACCCTGCCAGAGCTCTGCTGCCTTTTCCAATGGCCAGCTCAGGGGCCCTTTGGCTTTGGAACCCCGGGAGGTTCTGCTGCCTCCTGTCCCCTCTGAGGGCAGAGGAGAGCAGAGCCCAGGGCTGGCAGCTCACTCACCGTCTCGTTCTTCTTGCTGAACACTGGCATGGCCACCGTCGTCATGAGCAGCAGGCTCTGGGCCTGGGATGCAAAGAGCTGCACACAGAGCAGCAACAGGAGCTGAGTTAGTGAGTGCAGCACCCCAGGGAGCCCCAGGGCACCTCCCTGCCTCCCACACTCCTTGAGAAAGCACTTCTAAATACTCTGTGAGTCCCAGAGGATTGCTGGGTGGAGGCTTGCTCGTGTGGGGTGGTGAGGATGGGATGAGGGCCAGGGAAATGCGTTGAAGGGTTGTTTTAAGGGAGAGACAAGAGGCTGTAGAAGTGGTGGCACAATTTATACCCAGCACTCTTTGTGGACAGAAGCACGGAGACAATGAGTGCAAAAACCACAGGGAAAAGCAACACAAATGTGAGCACAGTCACAAACGAGGCATCAGCTATACTGCAAACACAGAAATATCACAAATAAAAAACACCACAAATATTTCAATGACACAAATACACACAAAGCCTCCTTAGACACACTTGTTACTCAAACATATGAGGAAAAAGAGACAAAATCATGATCCAAACAGATACACCAGAGTGAGCTATCTCTGTGAGGGATACAGGACATGTAATGGATAAGAGATGTTCCCAACCCAACAGAGAACAGATGCTCTAAAAGCACTCATGAGAGGAGGTAAAAACAGGCCAGCCATATCCAAAGGAATCCCCCCAACATGCCCAGCTATCAAATATTCTCATCCTTTGTTACTGCAGCATCACTCCTTCCATCTCTCATTTGGTGAAGAAAGTAGCAAGGCCAGAAATGACCTCCTATCCCTGTTACAGGGCAGGCTGGGAGCCATAAAGGAGCCAGCCAACAATCTATACAGTCACTTGGTGGAGATTTGAACTTGGCATCTTGAGTCACCACACTGGATGGTTTATTGGGGAAACTTCCCATTCCCAGCACAAACACACAGTGAGTAAACCTGTCCTGCACTTATTGGACACGTGGAAAAAGAGATCAGCTGAATTCAGCTACTGCACAACACAGCCAGCCCTACCTACTCTGCACCCACAGCACAGCTCTCCAGTACATCCAGCACTTCCCCTCCTGTTCTTGCCAGTGCAAGAGCACTCAGAGCTCCCCTCCCCTCCAGATGTACAGGCAGCTGTGGCTGTGGGGGCTGGCACTGACACAACCACTGGCACAAGGGACACAGCACAGGCACAAAACACGGGGGCAGTTACCTCCTCAGACTGTGGCAGCTGGTGAGAGACATGGATGAACACATAAATGAGTACATGGATGGAGGAATGAGTCAAAGACAGGACAGGGACAGAGGAAGAGAATGGCAGGACAAGACAAGAGGCAGGAAAAGAGATGCAGAAAAAAACGTGCAGCAGCAAATCCCTGTGGCTGCCTTGGGGAGTGTGACCCTGTACACCAGTGCTAGGGGTGGCAGTCTGCTGCTAAAATAAAATTTCTGGGCAATGAGTAGCATTCCTGGAGGTTTTGATTAGTGCACTCAAGTAGCAAATCCCAGCCCATGCAGCAGAAGATGTCCCCACATCCCCCTCACAGGGCCAAATGTCTTCTCACAGGGACAAAGCAGGGACATTGGCAGTGCTGTCACTGTCTGGTCCTCTGCCCCCAGGGCTGGGTTTAGGACTACTGTGCTGACTTGGGTTTGCTGGTTTAAGGTAATGAAGAATAAGCCTGCTGGCCCAGCTGAAATCTGTATCTTTGAGCAGTGAATCATTTGCAGTTAGCTCCTGGGCTGGAGGAAATCAGCCTCTGTGACCCTGAGCCATGAATCACCTATTCTGTGAATAATCCTTTGGAAGGTAACCTGCCTGCACAGAAACACTGCTTAGGTGCCCTGTGATTAGTCCTGGGCACTGCAGATTCAGCTCTGAGTCTGCACACACACACCTCAGCTCTGGGAGCGAGCAGAAAAGAAATACTGTCTGTCTCAGCAGAGCCACAGAGCAGTCATTTCTATCAACCAACCAAGTCCTGGCTTGTTTTACCCAGATTGCAGGCCTTTCTTTGGGTGTTGAGTGGTGCTCAGGTCCTTACCGCGCTGTCCATGTAGGCTTCTGTCCAGATGATGTCGTGGTCGTGGTTGATGACCATGGGCCGGCTGAGCACGTGCAGGTACTCCATGACATTCTCCTGGACATCTGCCAGCGTGGAGATCTGAGTGTAGTAGCCTACATGGAGAGACAGAGGTGCTGAAACATTTCCCCTGCTTCTAAATGAGTGCAAAGGCAGAAAACTGCGTGCCAAAGGCCCCGGTGGGTAACCTGCTCTCTGTAAAATGGGCCTTGACATGCCTCATATCCACAAGCTTCTGTGCAAATCTGGAGTTTCAAAGCAGTGGCTCTGCTCTTCTAAAAATGCTGAAACAAGGTGCAAGGTGAGAGCCTTGATACAACCAGATTTGTGCAAAGCAGATGCAAAACAGTCTCAGGAAAAACCTTTCACTAATCAGGCTGCCTTTAGTCTGGAAAGCCAAAAACAGGCAAGCAAAGTATTTCACCAGGCCACCCACCTGCCCTGCCCTATGCTCTGTTAAGTCCAAATTCCCACCTCCTCTTCCAGATTTTGTCCAGCACTCTTCAGCCTGTCTGGCCTTACATCCAAGGATGGCAACTGCTTCCATCTACACATTGGAAGCAGAATATAAAGTGCAAATCACCAAAGCTTCCAAAGCTTTGTCCCTGGACCCACAGCAGTCTAAAACTACAATGGGATGAATGTTTTCAAGTTGCCAGATTTTTCAAACTAGCTACAGGTTAGAAGTGCTGAGTGTCATGAGTGTCCTGCTTCTCTCCACAGGCATTGCTGTACTTGGTGTAGGACAGAATGCATCAGAGAGATGGAAAACTTTCCTATCACCAGGAAAACATGGCCATGGGAAAGGGCTCGTGCTTTGTGATGTGGAAACAGAGTCAGTGTGCTTGAAAACAAGGCCCCCAAAGGTTAAACAATGCACTGAAACAGAAGAACCAGAATCAGGGAGCCTTCTGCACAGCTCAAAGCTGGTAAGTGAGAACCCACGTGCAAAGAGCACATTTCTGTTAGCTGGTTCTTCAGAAAAGCCCATTCTGAGATTTTACTGTGAACCAACAGTACCATGAGTTCTCTGTCACTGATCTCCTGGCTGAAGATACAGCCTGAAACCCAGGGGTTTGTTTCATTTAACGAAATCTAAAAACATTAAGCGTAATTCACAGTGCTAATCAGATGAATGCTTGAGCCTTGAGCATCCCCAGCTCACAGACATTCTGCAGGCCAGCAACTCAACTGTTTCCAGCAGCAAATGTTCCCATGCATTTCATGCTCTGCTGGAACCACTGCTGGGGCTGGAAAACAGTTTCTACCCCACACCCAGCTTCAGTTTTCCCTTCCTTTCCCTGTTAAACAGGACACTGCTGTAACAAGCATCACTGTCTCCAGAGGCCAGGTCATGCCCAAACACGGATGGGATTTTTTCACCCCCTCCTTTTCTTCCTTTACTCTTTCAGACTCTGACAGTGCTAACCTGACTTTTTAACTGGCCCCAAATGCACAGAGGTGACTCACCTACTGTGGATGGATTTTCTCATTCACAGAATTTCATGCCAGTTAGAGAGAACAGTGGCTTTGGGGTGGGATTAACGAGCTATTTTGGTGCCTCACTGAAAACCACTTACACACCAAGAATTTGGCCGGGATACAGGGGTTAACCTGCAGACCTTGTGAAAATTGCTGTAAAATCTTTAAAGCAGCAATGTTTGCTTTACGTCCCAGCCAAAAGATGTCAGGCTCTCTGACAGGGCTTTGGACAGATTGTCAAAAGGCAGCAAGTGGGACACAATAAGCACAGGGACTCAGGTGGAGCAGAGCCAGCATGGATCTCGGTCAGAGCGTCCCTTGGCGCGGTGACAGGAAAATGCGGTGGCTCAGCACGGAGCGCTTGTGTTGGTTGGACACAGCCACGCTCCACGTGGGCCAGAAGGGGCTGCTTTTTCCTTAGGTTGCCTTCCAAGCAAGGGCTCGTGGGCCCCAGCAGCAGAGGAGGGGTGCAGGGAGCTCGGGAACCATCCCCACCCAGCACCTTTGTTGTTGCAGGCGATCCACTTGACGTTCGGGGCAAAGGTGACCTCCCGTCCGATGAGGTAGGTGAACACCCGCACCTGCAAGGGGGCAAAGACAGGACAATCAGGCTCTGACCTGCCACCAAACCCAGAAGGCTGGAGTTTGGTGTCCCCTTGTCCTCTGGTGTGAATGTGACAGCAGCAGCTCTGCGTGAACAGGAGCCTCTCGTGCAGTTTGTGCCCTGGTTTGTGGGCTGGAGCTTAATTTCCAACTACAACAAGCCCAGAAAGCCAAGCAGCACCCGGGATCATCTGAATAACAAAGCAAAAGTGCAAGTTCTGTTTGGTTTTATGGCAGCAGCTCTGCCAGGCACTCAGCAGAGAGGTTTCCAGCTCCCAGGAGTCCCTTACCCAGGGGAACAGCTGGTCACAGGAATCGTTTAGAGAGAGCTTTATTATTTCTCATGTTTGACCACCAACAAAAGAGCCAATCCTGAAATAAACTGTTTGAACAGCTCCCTGCTCTGGCTGCTCCTCTCCCTTGGTGCATTGCTGCTAGCTGGGATGAGGTAAACAGATAAATCAGGAGGGTTTAGGATGAGCAGGGGTCTGTTCCACTCTCACAGCCAGCTCTGCCATCACAGATATCAGAGAGGCTGTTTGGGCCATTCCCCTGGCCACCAGAAGAACTGCTAAGAGCCAAACCTTTCCTGAATAGGACTAATCAGAAATAGCCCTCCACGGGATTAAAACTCTTTGCAAAAGTTGGTTTTTAATTTCGAAATACTCAACTCAGTCTTTATGATCTCATCAGGAGAAGGTTTTTGATGGCCCACACCTTTAGGAGACAAAGTGTATGAAAAAGAAAAGCTTCCCTGACCTTGAGAGATGCATTTGTAATCCTCTCACCTCGGAATTCATCACAGCAGGCTCCTGCCTGGCTGCTGTTTGCATTTACAGTCAGCTGCCCACGGGTATCCAGGTACTGGAATATGTGAATTCTCAGCTCTGCCTGGCTCATGTTCTTCTCCTCCCATCCCAGCAGGATAGCACCTTCCCCCTCCTTTTTTATTCACCACTTCCCAGACCAACCTTCCGATCGGGCCAGTTGTATTTCTCAAACACAGCTTCATAATCCTCCACGGCTCCGTCGGTGATCAGCATGATGGCCTGGTTACACAAACCTCCTTGGCCAGCTTCTCTGAACTGCAAACAGACAGGGAGAGCACTGCTTACCCAGCCCAGGCTGCTTCTATTGATCCATGGTGGGCCAGATCCAGAGTTCCACTGGCAAACCTCAGTGAGAGGATTGTGTTCACACGCTGCACATGAATTATTTTATTTCTACAGCCCTGCCTGGCACATGCAGACATGTGAGGCTGTGTAGAAGTGAAATAATGAGGAGAAAACCAGCGCTGTGGAGGAAGGGTGTGATTCCCTGCTGCTTCACATCTTGCACAGTCGCATTGATTTATGCAAAACAAGGAGAGATTGACCATAAACACAGCAATTCTGATTTGACAGCAGTAACTGTCGCTTTTATGGCAGAGAAATGGGAGAGGAGTGGGAAATCAGACTCATTGTTTCAGGGTGAATCCATCAATCTGCCAAAGGATAGCAAAGAAAGGCAGGAGCACATGAAAAAACAAGGCTGCTGCCACAGGAGCTGGGAAAGGTTATGGATGTGCCAGCCAGAGAGGTTATGGATGAGGCCAGACAGATGTCTGACATGACAGATGACCTGCCATCCATGCATAAATGATATTTAAGGCAGAGAAGTGCAGAACTCTGGTACAAACACTGCAGAGGTGTGGGACAGATGTGCTCCCAAAGCCAGGCAGACCCTGGGAGAAGCAGCCTTGGAATGCTGCCCGTCCCCTCTCTGTGTGCTTCTCCTGCCCTCAGGGTCCTACTCTGGAGAGCTGAGGGCCTCATGCAGCACCCACAGGGTTAAAGCCAGCAGCAGAGGCAGCTGAGGGCATCCCAGGGACAAAACTGAGCTGCCACTTTGCTGCCAGCTCGGTGGCACTCGGAGCTTCTCCTTGCCCTGCCCCTCACTGATGCTGAGCTCTGAGCAAGGAGGAGCCTGATCAACAGAGGAGGCTGCAGAAAATGATGCACAGCTAAAAAATTATGGGGAGAGCTGGAGATGACAGCTCTCCTGATAACAAAGATTAATGAGAGGCAACAGCATGAGATGAGTGTACAGGAGACCAACTGAAGGGTGGCTGAGGTTACACCAAACAGCAGCAATTCTTAAAAATAGTTGTATCCTATAAATGAGAAAAGAGGTACCAAAGCAGCAAGATTAATTGCATAAAGTAAACCCCTGGATGGGGGAACAAGAGCACAGACTGAACTGTGAGGTTTTGGATATTTTAGGGTTCAATTCCCAACTCCTTTTGGGTTTGGTAATGCTGTGTGACAGACAAATGCCTTGTGGCTGGTCCTGTGGTTCCACTGCAGATTAACATCATGACTATGAATACCTCGAAGCTCAGATTTCCCCAGTAATTTCACCCCTCCTACAACTACACCTGAGATTGTCCCATATTATGAAATTACCAGGCTCAGTGCTGACATCACCATAATGCCACCTTCTGCCACCCCCTAGTACCAATCCTGCCTCCTACACTGTGCCTGTAACTGCTGCAGGAGCCATGGCCTCAGCAGCTCCTGAATGACCACAGGTACAAAGCCCTCTCTGAGCAGAACCAGGACACATTGATGCTGGAATGGTTTTTGTCTTTTTTTTTATATCCCTTTTACACAGTTCTCTGTATCCACAAGTATTAACAGTATACATACTTGCAACCTTTTATTTAGTTCAGTGCTCAGTGCTCTGTGAGTGCCCTGCAGGCCCTGAGGCTGAAGAGCCCAGAGCTGCAGAGCCAGGGACACCAAACATTCTGCTGGCTCAGGAAGCCAAGGGCCCCTGGCAGGACAGATTCTGGAAAGTCGAGCTGAGCCCAGCCCAGCCCCAGCATTGGGCTCCCTTGTTGGATCTGGGCTGTGCAAAGTCTAGAACTGGTGTGTGTGACTGACGGGGGTGCATTTGCCACGCTGGCACCTGGGGGAAGTGGATGCACCAAACGGGATCCTGATTCAAATCCTGAGGGAAAGATCCCAACCCCTTTAACCATGTCTGGTTCATTTTATAACACCAGGAAAAGGCATCCACATGGCCCTGAGGGAGAAGGGTCATTTCTAACCAGCTGCTCTCAGGTGACATCTGAGGTGTTTGTGCTCCTCTCTCCCGTGCCCCCACAGCAGCACACACAGACAGGAGCAAACCAAAGGAGAAAAGCAGCTGAGAGCCACGTGGGATTCTGCCAAAGACCAGCAGGTAGGAAAAAAAACCAACCCAGAGCCTCAAGTTGCTATTTCTAGGGCAGAGATCAACTGGGTGCAGATTAGCAGAGAGAACAGACAGAGCAGACAGTGTGAGTGTCCACCAGGGAGGCACAGGGGGCAGGAGATGCTGTCAGAATGATCCTTGTAGTTACCAAAGCAGCTTATTCCAAACTGTGGCAACCTACGATACGTTTGTTTAGATTATTATTAAATTAACACTCAATTAAGGCCACCCACCATTTCATCAAACTGCTTAAGATCTCTCAGTGAAGCTTACTTCAGAGCTCACAAAGCTGAGATGCTGAGAAATTAGATGCTGTATCAGAACCAGCAATCTCCTAATTACAGGAGTAGATGATATTTTCAACAGGGAAAATGAGATCATCAGTGTCATAGAAATGGAGATTAAAGAGACAGATTTAGCAAACAAACGAACAAGAGGTAATCCCTGGTTTTTAGGTCCTTTGTGACTGGCTGCAGCTGTAGCAAATGATCTCACAGCACTCACATCAAGCTCTGAGCATCATTCCCTGCTCTGACTGAAGTGTCAGGAGCGTGGAAGAAGGGGAGATGAGGAGTAACACGTCCACAGCAGAGATGTCTGGAGAAATGCAGCCCAGGGCTGGGTCACTGAAGGAGCCACAGGGCTCTGCTTCTCCTACACAACTCCAGTCACGTTGCCAGGGCTTACAGGCACAATCTAATTAATTCAGGGTCACAGTCCCCTGTACTCCCTGTTTGCTCATTGCCTTTTCCTCTGCAGTTTCAGAGCTCCTGGAGAGGCAATAGGAACCATCAGCAGTGCTCAGAGATGCTGATTATGTGCACATCTGACCAGGGCACTGAGCAGCCCCTCTCCATCTCCTCCTGCCACATTATTATGCAGAGCTGCCTCTGCAATGGCCTCCAGAGCTACTGAAAATTCAGACTTGGGGAGAGCGTCTCATGGGGAGAAAAATCAGCAGCAGGCAAGAAAACAAAGCCACTGAAGAAGAAACAAGAAAGGGCATTAAGCAAAATAGTAGGAGCTGGTAAACTGGAAGTTCTGAGCTTTGCATATTCTGAGAAATGTGCTGTAGAATCCAGGCCCATAAAAATGTGACTAGAATCAAGAAACAATTTCTAAGTGTTCAGAGAAGAAGCAAGAAAGGGAGTAAAAAGAATGCTAAAATCCAGAGGGGAATGGTCAGGCAGAGATGCTTTAGAGCCTCCACACTTTATCATCAAAAGCACAATATTGTAATGGCTGGGTACCATGCAGTGATAAGGAACAAAGAAAAGACTGAGTGAATTAGAGGCAGGGTCACAAAGGGGAAGGGTTAAAGAAAAAACTAATTGAAAACACCTAAATAATCTGTGCTCAGCATGAGGGGAAAGAATTGCAGAAGGTGTAGCTGAACCAGCTGCCTCATGGGCTGAGGCCTGACTGGGGCTGCACCAGATCCCAAAGGATGAAGAGGGAATCTACAGAAAGCACAGAAAATGGATGGATAAACTGTCCTTGAACATCTAGCATGAAAAATCAGGAACTCATGCATCTTGTGAGTGTGGAAATGAAGTGCTTCCCCACACAAGAGAGGCCACAAACCTTTGTTTACTTAAACCAGCACACAAGTTCATTGTTTTTATGGCACCAGTTTGCTCAAGTTACTCAGAATTTGACATCTCACTGAAATCCAGTTTCATCATCCTTTTTTTTTTTTTTTTTTTCACCTACAGCCATTCTGGAATGACCCTCTCAATGAACTTCAGTGTTTCTGGGATTTCTGAGATGGGCAGCGAGTCAAGGCACGATCAAACCAGCCTGGTGGTCAGAGGAAACATCATCCCAAGGAGGCCTTGCAAAGCAGAACTGGGCTTTTCTTCTCCTCCACAGGCTGGGAAAAGCAACAGCTTTCAAAACACCTGCTCTGAGTGCACCCTGAGAAGGGAGAGGCTCAGACACAGAAGAGGAGGGTGAGTTCTGCCTGGGGAGGGATGCTGCACACACACATCTGCTGGAGAGGAATTAACAATGTGACAGTGCCTGGAAAAAACTGTAGCTGCTGCTTTAGGTTGGTGTTAGGAGGACTGGGGTGTGTGTAAAACAGGGAAGCAATTTTTCTGCTCTGCTTAGCACCTGATAGCTCTCAGCTGCTGGGAGGATGGTGCTCCAGGAGAGGCAGCCTGCAAGCACAACAAAGGGGAATAAATCCTGCAGGAAAAAGGGGAGAGAACAAGGCAGGCCAAGCTTGTTCAAACAAGGAAAAGAGCAGCGAGAGAGATTAAAATCTTAATAAATAAGAAAAGAGCTCAAAAGACAGCGCTTGACACCTGAGAATTTTGAAGCACTACATAAATGTGTGCTTAAGTCCATGGCTTCCCAGGGATGCATATTTGATAGAAACCACTTGGTTTGTGGCTAAATTGAAATGGAGAGTTCAAGTGGTTTATTGAGCATGGCAGAGAGGGGCAGGGGTGGTCTCCTGCTCTCCTGAAATTGGTCTGCAAATTGTGCCACAAATTCAAATATGCCCTCTTTTCCCCAGAGGATAACAGAGGAAAACAAAGACAGAGAGAGATTCGTGCTCCTCTCCAACCCCTCTTTGCTGCCCATCCCTCATCGAGTAGGTCTCTGCTGGGCTATTAATCCTGGGAGCAAGTGCACTGAGGAAAATTACCAGGGAAATTTTGCAGGCACTTTCATTACAGATATTTTTGCAGGCACTTTCATTACAGATATTTTTGCAGCACCTCCATTACAGATATTATTGCTTGTCTGTGGCAATCAGCAGAGCCTGTTTCATCAGCGTGACGTTGCAATTGTCATTCTCTCCCTGTGCCCCCAAGAGCAATAACAGGAGAGGCTCTGAGCAACAGCTGAGAGGGGAAATTTGTCTGATGAGAAGGGGGTGGGCAATTCCACCAAAGTTCCCCTTTCTCCTGTGCCTGTGTGATGCACAGCACAGATTTATTTCGGGACACACCCACAAAAACCCTTCTTGTTCACTATTCCAATAGAGAATCTCAAGGAGATTTCAGGGAGCACTTGGCAGGTGGCACCTTTTTGCCTTAAGCTGCCATGTGTGCACAGGGCCAATGTCTGTCCCTTCTTGGTCCTTTTTTTGCTGTAACCCTTCCTTAAGAAACAGAATTTAATGCTATGTTTCCCTCCAAGCTGCTGAACTTCCCATTCACACGGGGCAATGAATCATTTATGGTTCTTATCAGAGGGCATGATCAGAGTGATTAATTCTGCTGTACCTGTGCCTTCTTCCCCAGGCACTGATAGCCAGCAAAGTGACATTGAGATAAATCTGAGGAGTGATCTTTCATGTCCTCATCACCCACTGCTCACAAATAACACCATTTACAGCCAGAATTGTGGCCCTCAGCTGCTCAGTGATATTTCATTGCCACCATCTGTAAAGGTGCCTGGGCAGAGCCCAATTGTGGAGTCTCCTTAAGAAAACCCATGAGGCCACAGCCTTGCTCCCTCCTCATCCTCCCTGCTGGCTGTGGACAAACCCACATTTCCCCTGCACACTGCTTGTCCCAAATTTGGGGTCCCCATCCCCCAGCTCTTACCTCTCTCAGGATTTTGAAGGACTCTGTCAAAGCCTTGCTCACGGTGCCCACTCCTTTTGCCTGCAGTTCATCCACCAGCTGCTTGAAGTGCTGGCAAGAGGGAAAAAAAAGCCAGGAATGAGTTGCAGGCAGGGTGTTCCCTTTGAGCAGGGGAGGAAAGGGTAGCCTGGTGTGATAAATCCATATTATAATATTGTGAACCACTGACAGTCCGTGTAAGATCATGGAAAGGGCAAAACTATTGGAAATCTGACTTTTCCTTCTCTGCCCCTTCAGGAAAAATACATTCTCTGCACCCAAAAGCAACAGGATGGGGGAAAAGAAAAAATTTCAATGCTTGTCTCTGCTTAAATTAAACCCTCTCTGCAAGGTAGGGTCTGGAAGGTTTGGGAATCCTTTGGGAAACACTGCAGAAGACTCCACCCTCTGGAGTCATGCTCTGTGACCCAGGACTAAGCTGGGAAAGAAATCTGGTTGTTGAAGGCATGGAGGGCTGCATGAATACATGCTAGAATAATTTAAAGAGGAAGGGGGAAAAAAACAGGGAGAGAAGCTAAAAACACCAGTGGTGGAGCAGCTGGACAGAGATTGCTGAACCTCCTGGATCAGAGCAGCAAAACCCTCCTCAGAGAGGGCTGCTGGCTGCCCACCCTGATGAAGGATGAAGGAACAGATTCTCAGGCCAGGCTGAGAATGCTTCCCCAGGAAAGGACTGATTATTGTCATTCCTGGGAATGTGGGGTTTCAAAGGCAGAGACATTTTGCCCTCTGCACAGTTTTTATAGGGCTGTCTTTGGGGACACAGGGAAGCTGCTGCTGCTGCTCTCCCCACAACTGACCCCAAGTGACAGCAATTTTCATCCTTGGTGTGAGCCAGGGTGAGGCACTGAGCTGCTGCTGGCATCTGAAATCCAAACCCTGCTCCTTGGCCATGGAGCTTCACCTCCCAGCATCTCAACCCCTTGCTCTGCTTACACAAAGTGACTCCCTGAACTAAATGCCCAGGTACTCACCTCTCTGTTATCTCTGTCTGCTTGGACCAGGATACCCTTAAAACAGGGCTCGATAAAATGAACGTAATCATTGTACTGCAAAGAGAAAATGAAAACAAAGGGGTTGGCATGGGGGGAAATCCACAAAATGGGTTTGTGTCCCACGTGAATGTTCAGAGAAGAGCATGGAGCATTATGCTATTTCACACCTACTAAAAACTGTTTCCAGTGATCATGGCAAATTAGGATTTTTATAATCTCCTGTTTGTTTGAATAACGCATTAATTGCAGTGTTTTGCTGAGTTCTAGCTGAGCATATCCACACACACAAAGTTACTTTTCAATTTTCCCCTCACACCACAAAGTTTTAATCCACACTCCATGAACTTGTATCCCTGGCCTTGCTCCGAGCACTTTTTGCAGGTAGTTTTGACTTCTGGAGGCTTTGTGAGTCCCCAGCGAGCAGCTGAACCTTGCAGCCTGAGCTTTGAAGCTCTGGGGCACAGCTGAGCAATAACAAACACATCCCCTGGGCTGGGATCACTGGGGAAGTGTTGATTCCAGGCTTTACACCTGGGGTAAAGCCCCTGTGAACCTTTTTCTGCAAGGTTCAGGAGAGTGCAATTCCTAAGAGGCCACTGCTGCTCAGCTGATCAATAGGAGCTCAGGTCAGGCTTTAATGTCTCTGAGCCAGCAGCTTCTTGGTGAGAGTGCAGAAAATGAATATATGTATATGTATATATATAAAAATATAAAATATGGTATTTCTGGGGTTGTTTTTGAAGAACAGATGATATTTCAAACTCCTTAATGACTCCCCTCTGTTTTCCTGCCAGCACTGTTCACTCTCCCATCTGGTCCAGTCACATAAAGACAGAATTGTTGCCACTGGAGTTTCTAATTAGCTAACATAAGAAGCCATCAACAAAAAGTAGAATTTATATCTCAGTGGCTGTGCCCTGGCAAGCTATCAGAGCAAGAAGCTGGGGAAGGAGATGGTGCTGGAATTAGCTTGAAAATGAGGTGCTGAGTTGCCTTTAACATGGCACCATTCTTGGCTTGAGTCATGGATAAAAGTTTTGCTTTCTGTGCTCAGTGGGGCTGGTTCTCTGTGGGTGAGCAGCCCATCCTCACCCTGCCTGGCCTTAAAAAGGAGCAGAGCAACACTGAGGTCCAAGCTCCAAGCAGCCCCAGCTGTAAGGGCAGCCTTGCAGGATGCTGGTGAACAAAAAAGGCACATGGAGGTGTTTTTCTAGCCTGGAAACCTCATCCTGAGGATTATTCATAACACAGTGTTATGGCCAGCCAGGTGGATTTATTGGCTCAGGTCCCTTTGTTATCTGTGGCTGTCACACCCCTCAGGAAGCAAAAAGAGAGGCCAACTCCCTCCCTGGAGGAGGGATGGAAGGAGCTGGCCCAGAGCTGCCTTCCCAAGGAGAATTTGGGCTGATCCCAGCACAGCAGAGGGTGGGACACTGGGATTTGCTGAGGGAGAATTTGGGGTGATCCTCACCCAGCAGAGGGTGGGACACTGGGATTTACTGGGGGAGAATTTGGGGTGATCCCAGCAGAGGGTGGGACACTGGGATTTGCTGGGGGAGAATTTGGGGTGATCCC
>JAHLSL010000042.1:11595479-11608808 GCA_025920805.1 Petroica traversi | reverse complement strand
TTTTCAGTGCATAGCATTTGTGTCTGTATTCAACTTTTTTATTGTTGTACATATATAGTTTTTTCAGTATTCAAATTTTTTTCTGTTATATATATATATAGTTTTTTCAGTGCACAGCGTTTGTGTCTGTATTCAACATTTTTTTTCTGTTATATATATATATATATAATTTTTTTCAGTGCATAGCGTTTGTGTCTTTACACAACATTTTTTTGTTGTTTTATATATATATGTATATTTTTTTTTTTCACTGATGGTTCAAGCTTAAATCTTCTGCCACTTAAGAAACCTTTACATAAAAAGTGGATTGTTTGGGGTTTGTTTTAAACACAAAGGAGAATTTTCATCTGAGACTCAGCTCAGCTCACCTGGAGTCACTGGGACAAATGACACCAGAAAAGAGGATGCTGATCTTGGCATGACCACTGCAATTCCTGTAAGGCCACACTTTTGCAAAGGCTCTGCAGGGACCCTTAACACCCTCTGGCCCAAGCTTTTAGCTTTGGGTAACTCCTCCCAAGCCATTACAGCCCTCCCAAAATTCTGCTGCTCATCCCTTGTTCATCCAATTATCTGCAGCTCTGCCAGGTCAACACTGGAATGAGAGTCACTAAAAACACTGTGCAGCACGAAGGGAGAACAAGGGAAAATGTGCAGAAAAACTGGGGTAGAACCTCCTTTCCCTGAAGCCCAAAAGCTCACTGAGGTAGCAGCTTGGTGACACCACCAAGCTGGAAAATTCACATCAACCAAGGAATTCACTGCAGTTCAAAGTGGCCCCTTTGGGAGGAGAATCCCAGGTGGATCCAGGGCTCCTCTGGAACATCAGCACCCCTGGGTGCTGTGGTCTTGAACAGTTTGCAGAGGCATCACTTAAAACTGAAAGCATTTATTCTAAGAATGCTTTGAGGCAGTTAATTAAAGCAAAGCTGGCTACAATGCTATCATTGCTTTGTTTTCCAAGTTTAATTTGGAATATTTTAATTGATGCTTCTCTACAGAAGCTGAAATTACTTTTTGAAACAAGTCAAATGCAAGTTATTTGCATTATACAATTGCATGCTGAAGCTGCAGTCAGGGTAACAGAGAAGCAATGCTGTGATGCTCACACCACAGACACTGAGAAGATGCAACATTATGGACAAAATACACTCTTGATGGAAAAATGCTCCAAGAAATGCAAAAAAAATGAGCTGCAAGATATGTGGCCTTCTGAAGAGATGATAAATTTGTGTCTGGGTTACTGTAAGCACTTTTAAAAGTGTAATTCTGATTACCATAAACACTTAAGGATAACACATGCCTAACACCGAACATGTCCCTAAAAGCCCATTGTAGATAAATGCTTTTTATTGTATCCTGAGCACACATTACTCACTGTCTGCACAAGGAATATTTCACAAAACAGGGCTGGCACCAGACCAGACTGGATGCTTCCAAGTATTATTCTTCAGCTTTTGCTTTTTTCCTTCTTATTATTATTTTTTTCTCCATTTTTTTTGGTAATAAAACTGGTCTCTTCCTTTCCATGTGGGAGATCACAGTTCTTGTACCATATGGAGATGCAGCAGAAGCCAATTTAAACTTGGACTTGTTATGTGTCACTTGTGAGAGGACCATTGCTTACATTTCCTTAGTGCTGCTGATGGATTTAGGGTGTTCCTTTAATATGATTTTCCCAACAACAGCCACTGCTCAGACAGCTCTCTATTCCTGTCAGACTTTTGCTTTTTCCTGGTAGAAGAGGCAATACCAAAAGACAAATAATTCCAGGGAACAAATCTGCTGCTGCACTTGTTGTCAGGATCTGCTTTGATCAATTTTGCATGAGCATGTGCAGATACATTTGTGCCAATCCAATTTCACTCCAATATCTGCTCTGCAGGCATGGCAGCACTTGAAGCCTCTGGTCTGCTGCAAGGATAACATTATAAAAAGATTAATGCTGGTTTTAACAGTTGTTTTTTATCTTCCAGGTTCTTTTCCAAAAGTAAACATGTTTTGTGTGGCTAATTCACAGCTTCTAAAGGAACAGAGCCCTTCCTTCATTTTTAGCTTCCCTGCTTTGGCTTTTTTGACAATCTGCTGCACGTGAAAGAGGCCATTCCTCCCAGGCTGCAGAGCTCGAGGTGTCCTAAACAACAATCAGTGACACTTTCCTTGTAATTTTTAGTCTGTGCATTAAATCTCTAAATTTCCTGCATCTAATTTAGTGTTCCTAGCAGTTGTGGCAGCCTGAGAAGCCTCTCCTTGGGCTGCTC
Source organism: Petroica traversi (assembly GCA_025920805.1). NCBI lineage: Eukaryota > Metazoa > Chordata > Aves > Passeriformes > Petroicidae > Petroica > Petroica traversi. The sequence continues at coordinate 11,606,547 of JAHLSL010000042.1, read as the reverse complement.
ACAGCCCTGCAAAAGGAGACTGAGGATCTCAGTTCCTTCTATTTTTATTTTTTTTAAGGCAAACTTGCAGCAATAATCCCAGAGAAGGAACTTTGTTCCAGAGAGGGCTTTTCTCCTTGCTGTTCTGTCCCTGCTCAAGCAGCCAAACTGTTGCACTTGCATTAGGCCACACCTCAGGAATTGCCTTTCCATACTAATGCTGGCACCACTGGCTTTTTCACAGATGCAAAAATGAAGTAATTTGCCACAGCAAATAATCTGAAACATATATTAGCATATTTCCTTATTTTTTATTCATGCATTCTGACTTCCAATGTATAGGCTGGACTTGGCTCATTTCACTTTTACCTTCATTATGTCCTCATGCTATCAGCACATGTACCAGTGAATCACACAATTTCTTACATTTCAAGCAGGCAAGTTCCATCTCCAGTGAAAACAAATCAATTTTTTTTGACTCTGGATCCTCCTTTTATTCTTTAGCTCTCCACTGGAAGTCAAAGTTACCATCTGTAAGCAAGTGATCCTGAATAATTTCAATGACTAATCCCCAAAAAAACCTCTTTCACACAGATTCAAATCCTACTGCATTAATTAAAAGAACAAAAATAATGATGGCTGTTTGCTGTATCAAATTTATATTCCCCCTATCTCTCAGAAACCTTGACCTGTCACAGACTTAAGAGACAGATGTGGCTCTTATTTTATTAAATGTTTCAGCCCCTTCATGTACAGGAGAACTTTCTAGCATGTGGAAATAGCCTGTAGTCTTTCATTCAGGTTTGATAGAATAAAAGAGAAAACCAGAATAAAATAGAAATGCAAAAATGAAGAGTCACAATAGAAAAGCAGCTTTTCAAGTTCCCACTGGAAAGGGGAATGCTTGGGATCAGTGACTTCCAACTCCAGTCTATCCACAAAAAAGGAAGCTAAAGGGGCTTAGATGCATTCCCAAACATGTGAAGACATTCTAGTGTAGAAAATCCTACAGAAAACAAAGTTAAAAGGCAGCAGTTGTTTTGGACTTTTGTAATTTTGCAATTTTGTAATTGCATGTGTTGATTTTCTGCAGAACATAAAAATGTGCTCACGAGAGAGATACAGTCTCTTAACATCTCCTGAATTTTTGAAGACACCAATCTGACTTCTAGGATCAAAATAAACAGGTTTTTTTGATGTCATTCAGGCACAAGACCTTTTTTCAAAATAATAAACAGCAAACTAAAGAAAAATAGCTAATGAATATCTCAAAGTAGCAGGTGTGGTACAAGATAACTAACTGACCAATATACAAATACTTAAAAAGCTGCTGTCAGACAACAAGAGATCTTTTAAGTTTCTTTAGCAACTGGCATACAAAAGAATGCTTATCTACACAGAGAAAGCCATGACTCATTAAAAAAAATTATTAAATCCAAAATATGACACTAAGTAGCCAGCAATTAAACATAACAGCCTAAGAATGGCAAGTGCAATCCAGGTGACTTTTCAAAGGGGCTCTGGAGTAACTCAGTATTTTCTGGTCATGCAAGAGATGTGGCCTTCAGGATTTACAGTATCACATCTTGGGAAATCAGGATTTGGTGTTGGGAAAGCACCACCTGCAGAATGAATTGAGCAACATGCTGCTGTGACAACACAGCCAAGATTAAGCCCTGTTAGAAATGCATATTATAGTGTTGGTTTTTCACAAATAATGAATGCTATGTGTATAATATTGACCCTTGTAGATGCAGTGTTTGTGGAGAAATGTAGCCATTCTAGTTTTACTTAATAGTTGAGAAATAACTAACATTGCTATGTTAAATATCACTCACAAACTACCCCTCAAGCAAGGGGATTTACTCCTATCAAGATATTCCTGGATAAGAGACCCCTCTGCCAGGAATTGGCAAACGACTGTACAGATGGACAGATTAACTGAATTCTTCAAAAGAACTCCATTAGAATTATACAACAAGCTGTTACAGTAAGAAAGTATATAAAGAAAGGAGAGGTGTGTTCTGGCTCTGTGCCAAGTGCACCCAGCGTCCAGGGACGCTGTAATTCCTTTGCCTTGTCTTTGTCTTTCCTTGTTGATTTTTTATTAAAAACCTTTCAACTTTAACAGGAATAGGACCTCTTTTTTAACACTAGGAAAACATCAAGTTTAAAAGATTGCTGGGTTTGTGTTAATTTCTGGTGAAGGAGCTCCCCATTTACCTGGAAGAGAGTGCTCTGCTTCTCCGTGCCTGGAGCCTTTTCCATCCAGGAATCCAGAGGTTTCAGGCTGTTGGAGCTCTGGGTGACAACAGGGAACTTGGCTGCCAACGTTGGTCTGCTGGACACATGGAGCTGCTGCTCTTGCTGCACTATCTGCAGCTTTTTCAACAATTCCTGAGGTGAAATCACCCCGGAATTGGCTGCTTGGTTGGCAGAGAGAGGAAGGGGCTGCCTGGGAAGCTTGGACTGTTCTTTACCAAGCGGAGCCTCCAAAGCCTGGCCTGGCAGGGACCCATTGAAATACACCAAAGGGGGCTGGCTCAGGGTATTTCCCGGTGCTGCAGGAGTCCTGCTGAACACGGGGGCTGAGGAATTCACAGCTGCAGAGGCACCGGGGTCCATTTTAGCCCCCGAGCCAGGCTGATTTTGCAGTTTGTGCAGCAAGCTCTGCGTGCCCGCAGCGTCCTGAGCGCCGTGCGGTGCCACGGGCTGGAAGAGCCCCGGGAAAGCCTCTCCCACGGGGGGCACCGAGCCATCCTCAGCCAGGGGGAACTCGCTGAGGGGGTGCAGCTCCGTGCCCCGCACCATGAGCTTCTGGATGGCCGGGCAGAGCTGCTTGTCCCCGCTCGGGGACTGCGGGCTGGGCTCCTCGTAGGACAGCGAGCGCACCACGCCCTGCCTGCCGGGCAGCTTCTCCTGCTGCTGCTGCTGCTGCTGCTGCTTCCCCAGAGCTTCTGCCACTTCTGCCTTGTCCTGCTTGCCAAACAGAGCTGTCAGAGACAGGTGCTGCGGTTCAGAATCCGTGCTCTGCGAGGGGAAAAGGGAAAGAGTGAATGAGATGCCGGAATGATTTTTGTCTTTTCTTTATATCCCTTTTACACAGTTCTCTGTATCCACGAATATCAGCAGCACACTTGGAAACCTTCACTCAGTTCAGTGCCCAGTGTTTTGTGAGTGCCCTGCAGGCCCTGAGGCTGAAGAGCCCAGAGCTGCAGAGCCAGGGACACCAAACATTCTGCTGGCTCAGGAAGCCAAGGGCCCCTGGCAGGACAGATTCTGGAAAGTCGAGCTGAGCCCAGCCCAGCCCCAGCATTGGGCTCCCTTGTTGGATCTGGGCTGTGCAAAGTCTAGAACTGGTGTGTGTGACTGACGGGGGTGCATTTGCCACGCTGGCACCTGGGGGAAGTGGATGCATCAAACGGGATCCTGATTCAAATCCTGAGGGAAAGACCCCAACCCCTCTCACCGTGTCTGGCTGCATTTTATAACACCAGGAAAAGGCATCAGTGGTAGTATTTAGCCAACAAAATTCCATGGAAAGCTGAGGAAACTTTTTTCTTCCCCTCCCCAAGAGTATTTTTCATAGTTTTGTCACATAGGAAGGGCAAGAAGACTGCTAATGTGGGAGAAAACCAGTGAATCTGAGATATAGCAGTGGCTTTGCAGAAATAACATGAAAGAGCATCCTCTCATTCAGCCATCAGGACAATATTAGTAATATTAGCAATAGACTTCATATTAGTGTACGAAGTTGTTATAAATGCATATTATAGTGCTGGTTTTTCACAAATAATGAATGCTATGTGTATAATATTGATCCTTGTAGAAGCAGTGTTAGTGTAGAAATGTAGCCATTCTGGTTTTGCTTAATAGTTGAGAAATAACTAACATTGCTGTGTTAAATATCACTCACAAACTACCCCTCAAGCAAGGGGATTTACTCCTATCAAGATATTCCTGGATAAGAGACTCCTCTGCCAAATTGACAAACAACTATGCAAACTTCTACTTCTATCAAGATATTCCTGGATAAGAGACCCCTCTGCCAGGAATTGGCAAAGGACTCTACAGATGGACACATTAACTGAATTCTTCAAAAAAAACTTCATTAGAATTATACAACAAGCTGAAACAGTAAAAAGAATATAAAGAAAGGAGAGGGGTGCTCTGGCTCTGTGCCAAGTGCACCCAGTGTCCAGGGACGCTGTAATTCCTTTGCTTTGTATTTTCTTGTTGATTTTTTTATTAAAAACCTTTTAACTTTAACAGAAAAGGACCTCGTTTTTAACGAAGTACAACCACTTCTAGTGCATCTGCTGGTCACAGCTGAATTCAATTTTGAGGATTTTGCAGCATGATTTGGCTTGAAGACAGAGCAGGAGACTTTTCTTTATCTGGATGACGATTCCCCCTGAAAAAAATAACCAACCAACCAAAAACCCACAAAGAAGTGTCAGAGAACAGCCTGGGTTTTACCTTGCTCTGCTGGGAGATTCGCTGGTGCTGATTCTCACTGGGCTTCACTGGAATGGGTTTGATGAGGTTGGGGTTGTTATAGATGGCAGAGGAACTGGTTATTTGTTTTGGCTCTGAGCAGGTCTTGCACTGCAACACAAAAAAAGCAATTCTCAGGATGTGTGACCATCTCTTTTCCCCTAGTTCCTTTCATTGCCAACCACTGTAAAATACAGACATCACCAGGTATTCATTCATATGGTGGGAGCTTGCAGGATGCATATACACACACAAAAAAGTAATTGAAGATTTAATCAACTGGCAGAATCAGTAGGATTTCTTACTAAATATGACTATTATTAACAATATTTATAAAAAAGATGGGCAGAGAAAGGTAACTAAAAGTGATCAGAGACAAAAAAATCATATGGGGAGAGAAGGACATGATTTAATTCAGAAAAAAACCAGCTAAAATGCTCCATGAAAGAGAAATAGTAAATGGAAAAGGAAAATGTGAATAAGATGCTAAATATAGGAATATAGTCAATGGAACTAAAAAAGCATTGGGTGTACATGGAATGCTGCTGTCAGCAGAAAAGAAGACAGGATATTTGAAGTCACTGTCACTTGATACAGTTGAAACTAAGAAACTGGAAAATAATTATCTTACAAGAAGTTAATAAAATTAACTATTAATTTTTCTATTAATTCTAACCTCACTCTCAAATATACAAAGCTAATCACTTAACTCTTTTCTGACACCTATAAATAAACAGAGACTTGCTGGTTCCAGGGCTGCCCAGAAAAGCAGAACTTGAGTTCTTGTGGGGGCTTAAGGGCCTTTAATAATTCCTGAATACTTTCAGTCGTTTGTCAGATGGGACAGACGGACCAAAACTCCATTTCAGGAAGATTAAACAGCTTTTTTTCCCTCCCAAACAGTTCTCTTTCTAATGATGCTGCCTTTTCTTCAACATATCTTCCTCCCATTGCTATTTTTTAGTGTAACTTTCTGGGCAAAAAGCACACCAGCTTTTTCTTCAATAGAGTAGATAACATCCAATATTTCACAATGAATTCTGCAGAATTTAAATACCATCTTTATTTATTTCCTCAGGATATTTGAACAGGCTGAACCCTTCAGAAAGCTCAGATTGCACTGTCATACCCTGCATGATCACAGAACCAAGCACAGAAAAACGAGGTGAGAAGCAGCAGTGCTTAACAGAGTTCTCACCATATGAGCATTTTTTTAGACCAAATTCCTCAGCAAAATGAGCATCAGCACACACAAAAATGACATTGACCTGACTTGGTATCATTGCTGGGGCTTGATAACAAGGCTAGTAGGTTGAAGAGAAAAGAGAGAAGAGAAGAAGAAGCACATTAAAAAAAATCACAACAAACTCTTTGATTTATCATTTTAAAGATGCATTAATTAAAAAAGGAAGGGGAAATCTGTGTATTTTATTGTGCATGTAACCTCTAAATGTGTAACATAATTTGGGAAAAAGACACACCCTCAAAATTAGTTTGCCCTCTTAAAAATGGAGCAAAATTCCTTAAAAGTTGGGAAAATTGATGTTCTTATTCTACAGCTTGAGACACTTTAAAACACTCTTCACTGGATAAGCAGAGGATTCAAAAAAGAGAACAACATATTTCATAACTAATTTCAGCACATCAGACTGTAAGCAATAAAACACACCCTGACAAGAAAGTAGATGTCATAAAGCAGTCAAAAAGCACCACTGCTCTGAAACATATTGACATTAAACAGAAAAATGCTTGTCACTGCCTTTATTTATCACCCTCTTTGGAAATTTATATTCCAGCAATACAAGAAATCACACATATCCTGTTCTTAAGAGGTCAGGCATTCCTAGCACTCACATCCCAGATGAGGAGGAAGTTTTCAGGTTATTTTTTATTGCCTTGGCAATCCCTTAAATGCAGAAAGATTAAAGATAAAGTAAGAAGCAAATCTGCAAAAGATTCTAAAGGGGAGAGAGTCCTAAAAGCTATTATTTAAACAACAGAATTTCCTCTCCTTTGTCTTGGTTTCTGTGTGCTAATGCAGAAATGGAAAGTAACATCTTTTAGATTTATCACCTTCTTCTCACAGAAACTGAAGACAAGCTATTATTTTTCCAGTTTTCCACTTGCAGTATTTTTCAGGTTATCTAATGAAAACCTCTTAACATCTCAAATCACATTCTCTGATGCCAAGATTAGGTACTGATTCAGTATTAAAATATGGGGAAGATACCAGGTTTTGGAAGTGTTTGTCCACCATAACACATGAAATCTCTGCCCCAGGAAATTCAAAGGCCCCAAGCTGCACACAATAAAAAGGGCTCCATTTTCACCCTAGCTCAAACAGTTGGCTCTCATCTTCCTGAGGATTTTATTAGTAGCTACATTTCAGAAAAAAATAAACCCGAGACATTTAAGGAGAGGGGAAGTTCAGATAAATGTGTATTTCCAGGCTCTTATGGAACACTTAGCAGCTCTATTACTGCATGACAGCACATAAGCAATACAGGAAACAGCAGCAGGAACCTGCAGGCTCTGTAACAATCTGCAGCTTATATATGGATAGTTAAAATTATTAGATTTTTATTCCCCAAAGTAAAACGTTTTTGATTGCTCAATAATAGAGCACATTATTAGTCCATTAGTTACTTCTTTATTTAGAAGCCTCAGAAGACCAAAGCAGCACACGGGCTGAAATCATGCTACATTTCAACCTTTTCATTTCCTTCCATTAGTGCCTGAAAGGAGCTAACAACCACAATTAAAAGCAGTAACTCCACTGTCAAAAGTCTCCTGAACCAAGTCCTTTGTGCAAACCAACTCTCAGCAGGTGAATTCTTCCCCCAGAAAGAGGGCACAGCTCAACAGGCACAGCAGCTCTAAGGGTCAGAATAAAAGGTAATTTATCCTTGCTCTTAGCTCAACCATTCAGCAAATAATCAATCATACACACATTCTCCTTCCAGGACTTTTTATTGACAGCATTTATTTCTTTTGAATCTTTAGCAAATCCTGTGATTATTATTTTTTTTTTTTACCAGTTGCTCTACACAAAATGAGAGAGCGCTGTCCAAAGTCACTTTGACCAGAACTACTCAGAACCCCCCAAAAAACCCCAAATCAAAGCTTTTATGGCTCCTAATGTGAAGTGGGAGCAAGTCTCACCTTGGTGTACTCATCTTTGGCCTTGGTGAGCATCCTCAGGATATCCACTTCTTTGTTATTAGCAGAGTTCATGATCATGGGGGACACCCCTGCTCCTGTGCCCTGCTGTGCTTTGAACTGCTCCTGCTGAGTTAGGCTGCAAGGGGGAGGATAAACGAGGCAAAAAGCACAGATAAAATATAAAAACTTAACCACAAGTACTGTACAATACTTGACTGAAACTCAAATATTTGTCTTTCCCCATCTGCATTAAAAAAAAAAATCGCTATTAAAAGATCTCTATAAAATCATAACTTGACATGAGATTAATTTTCTCCAATCTTGAATACACCAGACCATAGAATGAAATTTCCATAACTGAGTCACAATTTCTAAGGCCAGAAGAAGCAGGGAATTTATAGTGTTATTCAGTTCTGCTGGTGGTGGAGGATGGCAAACACACACAAATCAGGCATTAACTACCAGCAAATGACCAATTTCCTGCCCCAGCTGTTTTATTATTATTGTAGAATGCTGAGAATTAAAACACGCAGCCAATTGGCTGAGCAACAGGGTATTTTTTATCTTTATGAAATACTGCTATTATAAACCACTACACGTGGTTTACATTTGCATGAAGCCTCTGAAAACTGGGTTTTATTGCAGTAAATTACCAGTTTGAGAGCACCTAATCACCACCAACTGAAACTTGAGCTAGTTAACCAAAATGAGCTGTCAAAAACCTGGGTTTCCTAGGGTTCATTGTTGGTTTCTGTAAATTCATCCCCATCAATTATTTCTTGGGTCACAACTGACTCATTTTAGAGCTGTAGGATATACAGCAAAACCAACAAACCCCACAGAACAAAACCTCACCAGTGTCACAGGCTGTGTTTTGTCACTGCAAAATGAAAAGCAGCAGGTATTACTTAAAAAAAAAAAAAAGATCTATATGTAGGGGAAAGATGACTACCTTTTCATCCAGTATTTTATCACAAATCCTATCTGGAACATAGTGGTAGGGGAGTTAAAGTTTGCAGTATAAACCACATTTTTATGTGTGTGAAAGCAATGACTTTAAAGCTAATTGAAGTCTTGCTTTAAATGCTGAAAACAAAGTGAGTTTTGTGTATTTGCTAAGAATGAAAAAGCAGGAATTCAGCCATGATGTGCAAACTCACAGAAATTCTTACTCCAGGATGCCCTCATGATATCCTGCACTTACCTTGATAAAGGAAAACAACAAAAAGGTAACAATATTAAAAAATAACATCACCCTGAACTGAAAAATATATTAAACCCCCAAAGAATACAATTCTTCAAAACAGATCTCTGAGTCATCAGGAAATAAATCATATCCACTGGTACACTCTGATGGAGCTGGAGAGCTGCACTGCAAATTAGGAAAAATTACTGCAATACAGTGACTTATTTCTGATTTTATGAAATGCAACGAGGTTTATAAATGTAAGTTTAAAGTAGAAAGGAATGATCATCCTAAAAACATAAAATGTACAGACATACACACATAAAAGAGCACAGAAGTCTTGTTTACCCATCACTTACTTTTTCATGAGCTCTGCAATTCTTTGGCATTCTTCCTTATCATAAAACCAAATCCCATATATGGACACTGTAAATGCACATCAAACACACACTGTGAGCATCCTATCAAACAGCAGTCCTACCTGGCAAGTATTTAAATGTGACCTGTAAACAGATTTTGAAATTTATTTCCACGTTTTCCCCATCTAGGAACACAAAATGACACCTCAGATCCTATAAAATCAAAAAAGATCAAAGGCACATCTCCAAGCATGTTAATGACAAGCTCTTAAATATTCAATTAAGGCAAAGGTATTTGATCCTTTTCTTCAGAGCTTAAACCAGTGGGGTTTTTAAAATTTCAAATATTTTTCTTTATTGATTTCAGCTGTCACATCCATTTGACTCCAGCAGCAGCAGCATGGAAGTGGGAAAACCTGTTTATTTTTCAAACAATGTTCAGGTCTGTCTCACACAGCATCAAAGTTGGTGGAGTAGGATGAAATTCCTCTGTAGGTTTTCTGCAATTCTGCCCATTGTTTTTAACAGATTTCCTCCTCCTTCCCTCCCTACCCAACTGCAGGCAAGAATTGTCTCAAATTTACTAAGAATTGGCAGTGTCTTCAAACTCAGCAGTGGCTCCATTTCATCTGAAAATGGGTTTCATTTCAAATGGCTTGAGCACCTGGTTTGAAAACAATTGCAGTGCTGACCCTGGTGATGTCACATTTCCTAATATTAGGGGAGTCCAAAAGCAATAACTCCTCCAATTCCACAGAGCAAACCCGTGGCAAATGAAGTGAACCTTGGCTTTGTTCATGTTTGGAAAGAAAACCAAAGTACAGCTGCTTGCAAGACTCAACTATAATATAATATATAATAATATAATATTTTCTCCATTGTCCCCTAAATTTTCAGCTGTGTGTTGTCTTCTATAGAACTAAAAATGGTTCCAGCTGTTCAATACATAGTACACTGGCAAAAAGTCTGAAATATCCCACAAACCAGACATCCTGTGGACATTAAAAAACTAACTTTTAAAACATGAACTGTCCTTTTTTTGATTATTGAGAAGTGTGATGGTTTCTATGATTCACCTAAAAAAGGGAAATAACATAACATGCACTGGTGGTTCTACAAATGTGCAATGTAGGAGCTGAACTGCACAAGCAATCTCAGGTTTTTTAATTCAAATATTAAAATATTTGCATTTCAAACACATATTAATATCCCAGCATATTCCAGTGTGCATCCAATAACAAATCTGCAGCAAAGTGTGTGAAGAACTCATAAGGTTCTGTTATAAAAACTTCATTTCCTTCTGATGAAACCCATTTGCAAACTTCTTGTCCAGATCACAAGTAACTCCAAATTCTTCAATGCAGCAGCACAGCAAGCAGGCTGAGAACCCCAGACAAATCAAATTTGTTTTAATCAAGATTCTTCTATTTTATAAAAGACTCTCCAATGGAGAAGAGTACTGATGACATTTTGGCCATCTGCTCCATCTTCTCAATTTTTATTTTTGTGTCTACCACAGCTGGTGGCACCATCAATATGCAACACAGGTTGGACACTTCACCTTTGGCCAACAGCACAGACATGTCACAGACTGAATATCTAATAAATCTGAGAGCTGACAGTCCCTCAGAAATGCCAGAATGGGAGCTGGAAGCCTCAAACCAACAGCAGAACCGAGCCACGTTATCTCATCACAGAGACAAACACAAGGGATAACCAGAATAAATGACCACTGCAGATTTTACAGAGCTACAATTAAAGCTTTGAAACACAACTGCAACAAATACAAACCTATTTTGGGTCACTGAATGAGGGCACTGGGTCTGTGCCACCAAACCCAACCACACCAAACCCAAACCCAACCAAACCCAACCCAAACCCAACC
>JAHLSL010000042.1:11577428-11595469 GCA_025920805.1 Petroica traversi | reverse complement strand
CAAACCCCAACCCCAACCAAACCCCAACCCCAACCAAACCCCAACCCAAACCCAATTCAAACATCCCATCCTACTCCAGTTTTAAGTCAGGATCCTGCAGACCTAGAGACCTTCAGCCTAGACTTCAGCTGAGCTTCAAACCTACCCACATTTACTTTTGCACCTTGGTTAAATGGTATTTTTAACCCAAATTAGGAAGCTGAAAGCAAGCTAAGACCAAAGCCCAACATCCTCTGGGCTCAGAGCTCACCCATGGGGTGAAATCTTTCAGAAGTGGACAGTCCCACTGTCCAGAGCAGATGAAAACTGCAGAAATCACTGAGGAACAATCAGAGCACAGGGCACCCCCAGCTCTTTCATGGGGGAGCACTGAGAACACAGAAACTGTGGAAATCTGAGATAGCTGGAGTAACCATGGCATAAACTCACACTATAGGAGTATATCCTGCTCTAATCTGTATTTAGGAGAAAAAAGTATAAATTAAATGTCCTGGGCTGGCCATATGATTTTTTGTATCCTTAACCATCCCTCCTGCTTATGCTGGATATTAATAGTAATAATATTATTAGTTTATTAATAGTAAGAATGAGTATTGATTAGTGATAAAGGCAAAATAGCAAAAAAAAAAAGATTCTTAAGTGTGTGACAACAAACCAAAAAGCAGGAAGAGATGGTAACAACCTGGAACTGTCAGGGAACCTGGAAAACTCATACACACACACAATTCAATTTCACTGCAAGCTTTCTACCAGCATGAAAACACTGCCTGGCTTATCAGGATTAAACATAAACAGATTACTTTTATCTGCCTTCCCACTCCATCAGACTGCTTGACAAAATAGAATTCCAGATCTAAGTATCGTTTGTTGAGTGGTAATTTCATGTTCATGTTAAAAATGAATCACAGAACAGCAGAGGCACAAAGCAATTTTTTCCTGCTGCCACACGGCAGAAGAGGAAATATTAAGGCATTTCTAGGCCCAGCTTCAACCATAAAGTTAGGTAAGAGCAGATTATTGTAAAAAATAAACCAGAAAATCAAAGTCAAGTAATAAATTGATGATATTAAAAGAAAAAAAAAAAGTGCCAAAATGACAATGCTGTGAACAAGATTACACAAAATTATGACATAATCCAGCAGTGAAATCAAGAAGATCCAATTAATATTGAATGGGAAGCTAAATAAATCACTTAAATAAACTGACTGAAATTAATCATTATTAAGGGGTATCAGTCTTTAGAATTTTTAGAATTTGAGAAAGGCAGGCTACTCATAAATCAAAACTGAAAAACGTTACCCAAACCCTGAAGCTCCTTTAATAGCTGATTGAATTTCAGGAAGGGCACTATTTAAGTTTTAAGTCACGACTTCAGAGCCAATTCAAAAGCTTCCGCCTCACAATTTTCATTTTTTTGGCTACAGATTTCTCCTGTCCTCACAAACACCAGAACACTTGATACTATTTATAAGCAGAAGCTGACAGCTGCTATCTCCCAGAATTACAGATAACAATTTCTAACCTCTCAATATTTGAAGCATTAATTTAGTTATTACGATAATACGGAATTTCTTATCAACTTCAATCATTCCTGTTAAGTTTTCTATTAAAAAGAAAGGCATTCTCTAGGATTTTTTTTTCCTCTCCATTATTCCAGCCATTAGATTTTTGTCTTCTGGATAGACAATTCCATTATCAAAGCCTGTGTACCTGCAACATGTGATTTTTAAGCTATCCCTGCACAAGCTGCAGAAAGCTTGGTAAAAATGAATACAGATTATATTAGGAACTGTGTATCCTTGCTGGTATTGAGAATAAATAGATAATTTTGGTGTTTTATTCTTCATTTCATGCTTCTTAAGGCATTCTGCTCTATGTATAGTCTAGACTCCTGCTCCTCAATATGTAAACCCACACTTGGCTCTATGAAAAAGAAGTTTCTGTCTCCATGTCTTGCAAGGCAGGCAGACAGACACCTTTCTGTTGCTATGTTTAGGGAAAGAAAATATAAAAAACCTGCAGCTCAGACAGCTGCACACTATCCTGGAAGGCTGAATTCCATCCCAGAGAGGTTATGCAATGATCCACAAGCTGTGAAATGTCAGATGGAGTGGCTGCACTGGCTGTGAGTTTCATTTCCCAGGGGCTGAGTCCAGATCCTAAAGCTGGGTGCAAGAACTGAGTGCATGGCCTGCAGAAACATCAATATCCCAATCCAAGCTGTAAGGAGTGTTTTTGAACTCATGCTGGAATAAATACAATGCAAAAATCTGGCTGGAGTAATTCAAGTCAGACACTCCATATTTAAATGGTCCCTAATTGTAACTCCTCTGCCTTAGGATCCCCATTGGTGAAATGGGAGGAGTAAAATTTCTAATTTGAGCAGGGTAAAACAGTTTGGTTTGTTCATGAGTTATCAGCTTTGGAGAAAACAACAAGAAAACCCAATAATTCTGTCTCTAGTGCAGAATTTCAGTGGCACAGAACAAAGCAAGTGACCCTGCATGAGTAATGAGGAAAAAATCAGAACACTGAGGAGCCTCTCACTGTGAGCACCACTCCAACTGTTTGATGGCTGAAACAAAGTCCTTATTGCAAAAGAAGACAATCACACAAAATAAAATTCCATAAATAGAGACACTGCACAACCAACCTCAATTTTGGTATTTCCTAGTTTAGGAGTCTCAGACTTCTTTTAGCTTTAAGTTCATTCAAATACATTTTTTTTTAATTTAGATATTTAAAACAAAAACATTAGGAAAAAATTTCAATTTTATCTTATTACACCATATTAATAGAAATGTGGCTCATCAAGAGGACTGGAATTTTTAGGCCTCTTGCTTCATGACATTGTGCAAAGCTGCACAATACAAAATACGTATTCAGTAAAATGTATTTATTTTGAAACAATGGAAATTCCTCTCTGACTATGTCCTGGTATTTCTGGAAGGTTTTAAAGAGAAGTCAAAATCTGTATGATTTCTCAGGCATAAAAATGTCAATAAAGCAACAAAATTAAAAAACCCCTGCAGGCCCCTTTCCCCAAAAGCAAAGGGTTTGAGAGTGGGCAATGATTGGCAACACTACTGAAGTCAGGAATAAGTTGCTCACCACCATCTGTTTAACTGAGCTTGGAACTATGCCTTAAAAATCAAGACAAATTTTCAGTTAATAGAATGGACCCTGAAATATTCCTGCCATCAGCTGTGAAAGTTGGGGGATCAATTTGCAGACTCCCAGATAGAGCCAGCAAATATTTCTGGTTTCACGAGGCAAAAAAAAAAAAGGGCCAGCACAGACATGGTGATGGTTTCATAAATCATGGCTGTGGCTCTGCTGTGAGAGACTGACTTCAGGCAGATTTTTAATCCAAATTTACCAGAATTTTTTTTTTTTATGAAGAAAAATCAACTTTGTAGAAGTCAAAACAAAACAGGATCACTGGAAAGGCCCCTAAAAAGCCTCAAAACTGAAGCTGTGTCAGGACTGCAGGAAAATTTAAACCCATTGGTCCCTTCATTTCCATAAAGCCCAGCAGATGTAAGAGTCCATCAGCAGGTTCTTTACTTTTTTTGGAAAAGAGCCCAAATGCAAACTGTATTTGCAAGAATTCCCTTAAATATGCCTTCTGTTGATGCTACAAGGATTTTTTAGTCATGACACAGGAATAGCATCTATGTTAGGATCCATCTGCCTTGGAGAATTTATTTCTTTCCCCCCACACCACTGGTTTTCCAGTCACACCTCCTGCCATTGCATCATCAGGTCCAAATAATTTTAAAATCATGCTGGTGAAGCTGAGGCAGGAAGGCTGTGGATACCAAGCTAACTTTTTTAAATAAGTTGTTCTAAATAAATATTTTTTCTTATAAATAGGCTCTCTTAAATAACAAGTGGTTCTTGCTGCTATTTCACAGTAAATGACCCCATCAGGTGAGATCTCCATAAGCTAAAAACTACACCCAAATATCCTCAGTCAACACAGGCATGGTCCCTGTGAAATTTAAATCCATCAGAGAAAGCCTTACTGGAGAACAACTGCATCTCCTCAACACTTGAAACCATTATTTTTTTTAGCTTCCCTGTGCAATAGATTCTCTGCTGTCTTCCTAAATCAAACAATAAAACATGTCTGAAATGAAGCCAGGCCCTGATCTACAGCAATCACCTGAGCAGAACACAGCAATGCCTTACACAAAGCTGGGCTAAATAAAAATATAAAAATATAAATAATAAAAAATAAAAATATTAAAATATAGAAAATAAAAATATAAAAATATAAAAGAAAAAAATATAAAATATAAAAATGTAAAAATGTAAAAATGTAAAAATGTAACATAAAATTATAAAATATATAAATATAAAATATAAAATATAAAATACATAAATATATAAATATATAAATATTAAAAAGATAAAATATAAAAAGAAAAATAAAAAATAAAATATAAAAAATAAAATACAAAATACAAAAATATAAAAATATAAATCCATGCCTTCCATCAGCAGAAAGGCTCTCACTGACAGAACACTGCCACAAGTGGAAGAGGCTAAATTAGAAACCTTTTCTTGATTCTGTGCACTTCACTCCTGCCTAGGAACAAAAAGCAGAATGAGAATTCTCCCCAGTCAAGAAGGGGACAACAGAGCTTTTCCAACCTGGAGCCAACAACAAAAAATTGCTTTTATTGGGAGGAATAGACAGAAGAGCTGCCTGGATTTGCAGCCTTTTTCTTTCTGCTCTGTAAGAAAAGCAGCAGTTTCTGTGTGCTCCTGGTGGAGTATCTGGGCTTCCAGCCCCATGGGGAAAAGCTGCTCTGCTGTGTGTGACACACAGAGCTGCCAGAGGATCCTCACACCAACGTGCCCATTTAGAATTTAGTCCAATCTAAGAATATGCTCCCAATTATTCTGAAAGTGCACCTCTGAGGTACCTGCCAAAGGTACACCTCTAATTCCACAGCTTTAGTTAAGTTCAAGGTCAAATTGTTTTCCAAACTCTGACAATGCCATTTTCCAGTCTATTAGAAGAGAGGGGAGGGGAAAAAAGGACTATTTTAACCTCAAATAAGTGTTCAATAGCATGTCATTTTTTCCTGAAACCTGAATTTTTACTATAATCAGCATGATGAGCTGTCACTCCAAATGGCTTGACTCCCACAAAATAATGAACAACTTCAAAAAGGGCTTCATGAGGAAAATAAGCAACCTTAACTATAGATGATGTTTCTAATTCTGCCTGTTGTGATCTCATCTCTTATTTCTTCACTGCATACCTTCACATCCTAAGTAATGGAAATACATTTGCAGATCTGGACTAAGTTCTCAGCCTGCAACAATAAAAGTCTGAGTTCCTTGGATATCCTTGTTCCTGTAACAAGAAACACATCAGAAATAGCCTAAGATCAAGAGAATTTAACCCCCCAGTTTTGCATTTTTCCATTTGTATACTCTGCACACAGCATCATTTCTGAGGCAGGCAATTGTTTCATTTTCCCTATGCCATCTCTAGTTCTAAAAGGCTTAGGAAAAAAAAATTTAAAAAAACAGATAGAAATCAACTATTTCTCCAGAGATCTCAAGCAGCTGATATTTACACTGTATCTTTTATTTACAGCCTTTTAAGGTGTTCTACTCAACACTTTTAGGAGTTTGCCACTATTCTTTGGCATTCTTTCTCCTGCAGTCAGCTGTTACCCCTCTTCAATAACATCTGCTTGCCTGTAGAGCTGCAGACAGGAACTCTGCACAGTTTTTAGCAATAGAATACAATTTCACAGGCCCAGGAAGGAATCTCACTGTTCTCACCAGTTACAGGCAAGCAGTAATAGGTTTACTCCAGTTGTGGATGAGCTCACACTGTGCTCACAAGCTGAATTTCACCTGAACTCTTCATCATTCACATCTGGTCACTGCATTTTTTACCATGCTTGAAGCTGAAGGATCCTTAAAGTGTTCATAGAAATGGTTCACCTGCATTTTCTTGTGAAATTGCAATTTGGTAGTTTATTTAATGAAGATACAAAACCACCCCTTTTCTTTTGATTATTGTAATTTTATTTTACCATTTGTATATTTTAAAATTTTATTTTAACTCTGAAGTTAGGGTTCAGATTACTCTGAAGTTTACTGACTTTTCTGTTGCACACAGGACATCCTGTGACAAGAATCCAGAACATTCTGTGCATATGCACAAAGAAAAAATGCACCCCTGATATCAAGTTTGTCACCAAGAAAATGTAATTTAAGTATTAAACAAAAAAACCCCCTCACATTTATCAAATTAATTTTATATTAGCAGCTAGTATTTCACAAGCAGCACCTGGAGGTAACCTGCAACTTAGAATTCATATTTATAGAGATAGTCATATTTAAATAAAAATTTGGGATTTTTGCATTGGACTGTTTTCACTGCAAGAACTGCATTGTTTTCACACAAAGTAAAAATGCATATTTCATTTTGCTTCAGAAGTCAGCAGAGTTTTACTAAGTTATGCATAATCCTTTAGGAGTAAAACTTAACAGCAGCCATCATCTGCTTCCTCCTTCAGCTTTTAACTCTCATTGCAAATCTGAACATCTACTTGGCTTTCTGTTAAAGTGTTAGAGAGAGACAGAGAAATATTTACATGTGAGAAATCAGAATTAAAACAACAGATAACAAGAAAAAGAGAGCAGCAAGGCCCTGCAGGAAGACATATCATACCTCAAAAAAAAATAAAAAATCCAATGTTATTTCTCTCCTTTTTCTGATTATTGTGAAATTTCATGAACTTGTTAATTGAGAGATGCTGCACACGCCTGTACAGAGGATTTAACACTGCATGTTGTTTAGGAAATGAATTGATATTTCACAGAAAGGCACTTTGTTTGACAAAGGATTGGTACAGCTCATCAAACAGCATATCCTGTCTAAGCCAATGGGCAGCAGCAGATGATTCACAGGAAGAATCTTCTTAGCCCCTTTATTGCTGCCTTCTGACCTGAAGCATGTGGCTCTCATCACTTATTTTTCCCCCTGGCTACAGAATCTCTGTGGCTGCTTTTGTGCATGTAAATAACACCTCTGTTATGCAAAAGCTTTATTAGAACAGGCTCCAGAAGTCCTGTGCACAAAACAACCAAGCCAGCAGGAAAAACCCACCGGGGTGTTCTTTCAGCTTGATTTTAAGCAATGCATTACAATGTGAATATTTTTATATTTTATAAAAAGCAGCTCTGTTGCAAACCCCAGAACCACAACCACCAAAGCAGAGCAGGCATCAAGCCCAGTGCTGTTACTGCTCTGGAAGGGAAGACAAAAAAGCAACCCTGCCTGAGCAGCCCGAGTGGAATTCCACTGCAGCACTTGCACTGTGTTTCTGTATAGAACACATTCCTTGTCCTTTAAAGGGTATGAGATCTCACACTCGGGAAGGGCTTCTTTCCTGTTCCCTCCTGTCATTGAAAAGGGCTCCTCACTGCCGATTTAAGGCTTGTTTTGACAAAGACAGCACTGATGAGGCACTCAAGAGCTTGCATTAAATCAAAGTTAAGGCAGAAGTGAGCAGCTTGTATATGTGCTGGGGGATACACTTGCTCACATATTTATCTTCCACGGTTTGAGAGAAGGTTACAAATATTTTTTTTATATATATATATATACACACACACATATAAAAGAGTGTGAGTAAGCAAGCTCACATTCCAGGAGAAGTTTTCTGGCTATGTCAGGAGCACAGTCCACCCTGTGCTAAGCAAACCTATTTTTTCCAGGCACCAGAGGATATTATCAGAGGAGCCCGTGTGGATGTACAGAAAGCAGAGCTCAGCATGGCTGCCTGAGGTGATGAGCTGATGGGTGCATGGCACCCCTTATCTCCACTCCTCAATCCAAGTTTTCCTGAAAAACACACAGGGGGAGGAGAAGGCTCCAACTGAGCTCAGAGGACGAGCAAAGGATTAGGAGTGAACAGCAAGGAAAAGGAAGGAGAATGCAAAAGATACTGAAAACATTTTGAAGAGCTGGAAAATAGCTCCTAGATTAGAAGATCCACTTGTCAGCAATTCAGAACAATACTGAGGTTTTTACTTCTGCCCTTACTCTGAAGGAAGAAAATTAACCAAGAGGAATGCACCTTTCCTACCTCTAGGAAACCCACTTCTCTTCAGCTGCTTGGAGGCCTCCTCGGGAGTGTAAAATGTTTCAAGCCTTGGTCAGGCAGGCCTATCACCCCCTGCCCAGCCACCAGCCAGGGGAAGCTGACACCAAGTACAAGGGGAAGCTGGTGCATGAAACTCAGCTCAACTGCTTCTACATCAAACCTGGAGGTAAGAGAGCATCACCTGAGTGCCCTCCAACTGTGCTGCCTTCCTGTTAAACCTCTCAGCAGTGTTTGGTGGTGATGTACTGGGGAGCCTCGAATGTGTGATCAGAGCACCACAGGATTTAGATAATTCTGGTAATTCTCAGAGCTGGGGGAGTTAAGTAGATGGATGGTTTCTCTTGGTTAGATATTGTATTGTTCTCGTCTTATGAACGTTGCTTTGCCCACTTCCACTATAAAGTGATTAACAAAAAGAACTGCAAGTATAAGGAAAAATAAAAGGGGTTTTTTTTTTTGTAGACAAAGAAGCTGAAAACATAGGAAAGCTGGAAACACTAAATACATGTGTGCATCTGTGAGGGGATTAAGCTGCAAAGGTGGTTACACAAGGGATTTGTGCAAAGCAACCAGCTCTGGAATATCCCTGTTTGCAGGGGAAATATGGAGGCCCTCATGCCCACATTCCCCCTGCTCCATTTTATGTTTTACCAGGAGGGAAGTGAGAAGCAGAGGGTGCACACATGAAAATAAGCCCTCTGAAAAGAATAATTATCTGTAGCAAGGCAAACTCTTGAGCCTTGCTGCATCACAGGCCTATCTTATCTTGGAGAGACGTCAGGAATGCCCAGCCCTGGCACTGCACTCTCCCCACTAAAGCTCCACACAAGCTTTATTTGTTGCTTACATGCTGACAGCCATAAATGGGAAACTAAGCCTGTCTGCAGATATTTGCAGCATTACTTTCCTGCCATCCCATACAGAAATTCACCCCCAAAGGTGGGGTGCTTGATACGAATTCTATTTCCTTTTCCTATTGATTTGTTTGCCCAAGCAGAGCTACAGCTTCACCATGCACAAAATAATGACCAGGCATCCAAAATCTACACAGCTTTTTTGTCTTAGCTCCTTCTGTTTCTTCTCACATGGCATATTTTGACTTCCAGGTAGGTTTTCAGTTTCTGCCCAATATTAGGATCACTGCACTTCTTTTCCTTTCACTCTTTTTTAAAGCACCTTCAACAGAGTCACATCATTAGGGCAAAAATTGTCAAGGGCTGCAGCCACTTGCCAAATGAAAACCATCCTGAACTGTTTGCTTTGCTCAGCCAAAAGCACCACAACTGGCACCAAATCCTCAGGGCAGGGAGAAACAACTAAAATGTTCTTTTTTAGGATGTCTGAGTAGAAATATCTGTGCTGAGCTGGGTGGCCTGACAAGGGACGTGGTGTTACGCATCAAAAATTCAAACTTGAGGCCTCCAGAAGTGGTGCCTGCAAGTTCCACTGAAAAATATAAATTGTGTTTAGTTTAAAGGAAAATATGAATAATAAGGTAGGCCTGGAAAAACTAAATTTAGAAATACTTATAAGTACAAACAATTTTGCTTTTAAAAAGGATTTTTGTAGTTCCTCCTCCTTTTTTTTTTTTACATCTATCATAAAAACCTAAATCATAAAAAATTTACTTTCCACAGCACACAGAAAAAAACCCCTAAACACCCCAAAGCTGATTTAACTAATACTTGCTAATCCTAGAATCACAATAATAATTTAATTTGGCTGGGGCTCCTGCAGTTCACTTAGTCCAGTCTTCTGCTCAAAATAGTGGCAGCTTCAGTATGAGAGACACTTAGGGAAAGAAGTCTTCATAAAAACTATATTTTGTGGCACTTTTTCAGTGAATTTATTTTTTCAGGTAATTTGTTTTTAAGTCATTTTCTTGTTCCCTTCCCTACATTAAAAATCCACTCCTCCTTCCATAGATTTAAGCTGAGTTTAGTTACAGGTTTCCAAACCTGTGCTTAGTGCACTCTAGAACAGGCAAGCCAAATAACCAGCAGGCTGCAAAACCAGAATTCCTCATGTTCAAACCCATTTCCCCTGAGCCAGCACTGCTGCATGTCCATCTATCCCTGATTGCAACATTAAGTTATAATAATGTTTTTATAACTCAGCAGGCAGGCATTAAAGATTTCCAGGTAGCCTTGAAAATTAAAGTGAGACAGAAAGCAGGGAAATCTAATACATAAATGCAGATAT
The DNA here is from genome assembly GCA_025920805.1 of Petroica traversi. NCBI lineage: Eukaryota > Metazoa > Chordata > Aves > Passeriformes > Petroicidae > Petroica > Petroica traversi. The sequence continues at coordinate 11,585,123 of JAHLSL010000042.1, read as the reverse complement.
TTTATGGCTTCAATGATAAAAATGTAAATTGGTATATATACCATTTCCAAGGGGCAGTTTATTATTTTTTCTTGACTTTCTGAAGTAATTTTTACCATTTTCAAGGCACATTAAAATCACTGGTTAGTTGAAATATAGACCACAAAGGCAGGAACTGTATGGGAAATGTAGCAGAAAATTAGTAATGCCATTATCTATGCTTTTATAAACTGCTGTATGAACAGATAATTTGTGAGTGCAGGTAAAAGGAAGTCAATAAACTGAGTGCTAGAGGCCACCTCACATGAAAAAAAAATGATCATCACTATGAATCCAATAAATAGAGGCAGTAAGAAACTTCTCTCAAGAAAATCTGCTGATGACAAGTATAAACCAGTTAAGCTGGACAAAAACTTAAACAGGTTTTCAGAAAAAAAAAGGATTCAACATGACAAAGCTCAGGGTTTTTTTTTTAATGAAAACATTAATTATTTTCCTTTGGAAATGTAAAAAAGGAAAATAATGCCTATGCTTAGGAGTGTCAGAATTCCAACACTCTCAGCAAAACTGAGGCTTCACTTTAAGGTCAGGAACACCCAGGGAAGATAATCCTGACCTCTGCTGTTGCTCTCCCTTGCTGGATACACCATGAATTTTTAAAATGCTGATCAAAGGGGGGAAACTGGAATGGAAAGGAGGAGAGATTTGTTTGTAGCTCTGAGACAAAGATGTCTCCAAGGACAGAACCTCAGGTAAACCAGTTTCATTTGTATTCTGAACAAAAGGCAGCAGTCAGTCCAGGCAGACTTTTTAAACAGAGCTTTGCCCAAAACTGTTTGGCAAAAAGAGCAGGCTGAGATGAACACAATCCTAAAAAGGGCAAGGCCCTCCTGCCAAAATTGCTTTGCATTTCTGCAGCTGGACTTTGCACTTTTGTTTCACACTGACAAACACTTCTCAAGGAGTTTTAAACTACAGAAATATTTTCTTCAACAGAACGTGCAGGTTGTAGCAGGCCAGAGTAATAGTTCTGCAAACAAACTTAACCTCAAAAAACTTGGTTTTAAGTGATTCAGTTGGGACAAAAGCATCACATTTTCCTCAATGATGCAGTGACAGAAAGCCATTTCTGAATCAGTAGACCACTGAGTTTAGAGAAAAAAATAACACAAATTGGACAAAGTGAAAACCATTTCTGGGTATTTGTTTCAAAATTCTGAAAGAAGAGTGAGCATTTGGGGATAATAAATTGAATACATGTTTTAATTTTCTGCATTCATCCAGTTGGGGTTTTGATATTGGACCTGATATGTTGGCAGGAAGGAGGCTGATAAATAAGGTTCTTCTTTCTAAAATGATATTTTTAGAAACCAAAAAATCAAACAGAAACTCTATTACATCATAAAGACAAAGGCTGGGAAATCTATTCTGTCTCAAATGAGCAAGTAGTAGTTTATTGGTCAATAAGCAGAAGGCCAAGTCTAAATATATACACAAGGATATTTAACTACCAAAAACTGGTTTCATTCTCAAATTTAAAAAAAAAAAAACAAAAAAAACAACAGAAGAAAGAGGTTTAAAATACTGTATTGCACAATAATGTTGTATAGCCCATGAACACATTTCAAGGGGGAAAAGACACTATGGTAGCCAAAAGAATATTGGTTTTCATCATATATTCTTTATAGATTCTCTTGTTACTCCCTTCAGAAGAAAACTTTATAAGTCTTGCATCTAAGATGTTTTTTACAAGAGAAATGCTGCTTGCAGGGTCACTGCACAGGTGGGACACTTATTATCCATTTGTATTTTTATATTTCCTTAGAAGGGTGAACTAAAATGAGCCACAATCAGGCTCAGAAAAAGATGAGTTGCTCTGTTTGAGTGGATGCTGTAACACAATTTAAGAATGAAAAATAATCCTTCGAGGAAAATATACACTGCTACCTTTTCCTAAACATTTTACATTCACTTGCCCCCAAGCACATATTTGGAAAAATTTTCATTGATAATTATGAATGGGGGGAAAAAAAAAACCAAACAAAAACCACAGGTCAAACCCACAGCTGGCAAAATCCCTTCTCTTTCCTATCCCATTTACCAGCAGTGAAAGAATCTGGGAAAACTACACAAAATATTCAGAGTTCTGTCAGACAAAAGTGAAATACTGAAACCAGCTCTGCCAAAGCCCAAATTCAGCAGTTAATCCTCAGCAGGAGCTTTACTCCATTTCAAACTCAGGAAAGCCATGAGCAAAGCCCTTGCCACAGAAATGAAAAGTAACTTTCTGTGTCCAAATAGGTACAGAAACTGTCAGAGGGAGAATATTGGCTGACGTGTCACACAATTTCTTCCTCCACTCAATATAGCAGAAAAGCACCCAATTAACCTGTATCAGATCACTGTCACAATTAGCATACTATTTTAAGGTAGGATCTTGTGTTCTTGGCAGCTGAAATGCTCAAGGTGAAGGCAGCTCTGAGATAAGCAACTTAATATTCCCCAAATTCCCCTTTTCCTCCAAGCATCAAAAGCAGGGCTCAGTGATGAAAAGGGTGAAATCAGGAAATAATTCCCTGACCCTGCACACAGACAAACTCCTGGTTCAGTAGAGAGTGGGGAATAATTATTATAAAGCTGCTAAAGGGAGAGAATTAAGGAAATTTAAGCAATAATTTACTGCTGTGCATTTCTTCTGAACTACCTCATCTCAGTCAGCATCAAGGCTTAAGCAGCAGACTCTAAACATTGGTTTTGCCAATAACCATCATTAAAAACTAATGAAAAAAGTAGCAGTTATGTAGTTGAGTCAAACACACAACTCTTTAAATCTTTAAAAATCTTGAAAATTGTTAGATCATCTAAACAAAACCAGAAAGCAAGCACCTAAAATTGCAGTTAACTATGGGAGTTTAAAGGTCACATTGAAAATTGCCTGTTTGATCCAGATCCCTTCTGTTCCTTGGTGGACAAAGATTTCTGCTGGCATGAAAAACTGTAATTTGAGCTTCCCTCCTGGCTTTGAAAGGAATAACCCCAGCTCTACCCTAACAGATTTCCCAAACAAAACTTTGCCTGCAATAATGGATCAGTGCAAACATTAACTGGCATGGATCCCAAATCCAGCCTGAAAAGTCCTGGGATTAGACTGCAAATGTCTCCTACATTGGGTTTAGACAATATTTCAATTTAAAATGACTAGGATCACAAGAAAAAAAATAAAAGAAAGTTAAAAAAATAACCTTGTTTATTTTAGAATTTCTAACATTTATATTTATTTGGTAGAATTTTGGAAATTTCTTCTGTTGTAACCATTTATTGGAAACACAGCAAGCTTTACAAAAGCACAGCTATTACATGACAAAATGTTGTTGGACTTGTCCAGTACACAAGCACCACCTTCTGCTGCCAAAAAAAGGTTTATTTTCTGCTGTGTGAGACAACCAGCCACAGATACTGAGCTGGACAAAATGAATTTTGAATATTGGAAGAAAGCAAACAATGGGCAGGGGCAGCAATTAGAAACACAGAGGAAATGGTTCATTTTGTTAGATCTAATAAGGAGACATGTATGGAAAACCAGCACAAGAAGTCAGCAAGTCAAACAACACGTTAGAAAAAAGAGAATTTGTTTCCAGATACTGTTGAGTATCACTGCCAAACTGTCCACTGCTCTGCCAAGTAAACAGCTATTACTGAGCACTCCTTGTTAGTATGTGAAAGCAGGAGATAAAAATAACATTACAGCATAAGGGCCTAAACCCCCCAGCTTGGTATGAAAACTTCATTTAACAAGGAATAAGCCCCAAGCCTCAGTTTTGCAAAAAAAAAAAAAGCTATCAAGACAAGTTGTACAATAAAGCATAAAAACAGGAAAATATTCATATTTAAATTCAAGAGGATATTCAGAACTGAGTTTGGATGAGACCCTTGTGAAAACACAGATTTAATGTGGAGGAGATGCCTTAATTTTATGTTGAAAAGGCTTTGAAAAGTAAGGAAGAAAGGTTAAGAGGTTTCTGCAACTCAGTGAGAAATCACCACATGAAATATTTGTAGGGACCTAAAGGAAACCCAGAAAAGTCAAATGAGTTGGTAAAAATTGTCTTCCAATTTGCTCTGGGAACAGATGTTTTCATGAAAATCTGAGAAAACAACAGCTTTTCCTTTGAAGTACCAAAACCTTCAGTTTTCTTAAAGAAATAATAATTAACCCTCTGTAAGAATATTTTAGGAATTAGAGGTAACATATACCAGAACTCTCCTGATAATGACAGAATTTACAGGGGTTTTTTTAGTAAAATAAACAGAAATTCTCTCAGAATTCTTCTTTCAGACAACCAAAATCTCAATTCAGTTAAGAGGAATAGATTTACCCATGGTTAGATCAAACAGCTAACCCTGGTAAAAATCAGATCCACAGACCCAGGCATCCTGCTCAGGTATTTGAGACCCTGCAAATGTAAAATTCTGACATCTCTTAGTGAAAAGACAGCTTACATCCCCCAATCCCTCATTTTTCTCCTAGTAGGAAAAAAAACCAAACATTTTTTGTGCAGTAATCAGGTTAAAAACTTCTCTTTTGTCACCACAAAATCATGACAACTTCTAATTACTCTTCAAAAAAAAGAAAACTTAATAGATCATGTTTCAAAAGGTAGATATTGGTGTGTACATACATAAACTCCTAGTGGAGTTTCAAAATGAGGTTAAAGAAGATTACACCTACGTGAAAAAAGCCCCCCAAAATCAGATGGAATAAAGAGGTATCAAGGTATTTAAAATCCAAATGTCTGGTCCAGTCTAGGTTAGAGATGGCTGCAAAACTTTTAATTTTCTTTCTGAACTGCAATTCTTTGTCAGCCTAGCAAATACTCTCAAAAACAGCATTTGATTTAGGCCATTTAGAATGTTCTTTCTCTGTTATTTCCACCACACGGTGTGTGTGAACAACAGGATTCCCTCTTGACACACCTTCTAACTCCAAATTAGTTTAAGAAATAAAAAAAGTCTAGCAGATTATCAAATTGAGCTGCTTTGCAAGCCAGGTATTGCTTTTGCCTTTGCTTCACCCAGAGGGAACACTTGAACACCACAGTTCACATCAACAATTGCTGCAATCTGCTTTTGAGCCTGCCTGACACTTGTTAATTCTTGTGCAAAGATAAATGTGCAGTATCAACAAAAAGCCCAAAGTAATAACTCTGCCTTTAAATTAAACTCAGCATTGTGTTGGCAAGACTTACACCTTATAGTTGAGAGGAGCCTGCCCTCCAATGTGCTCTGAGAACAGGATTTTGGATGTTTTGGTTTGAATTGGCTGCATTTGTCTATTTTTATGTGGCAAATCAAGAGTACAAATATTACACTGAGATATTACAAATATCTCCCAGCACTGACTGGGATAAATTCAGAAAATACTCACACTTTCTCTGTGTCTCTCAGCCCATCACACCCAAGCAATCACAATTTGATCAGCTAAATGTGGAGATTACTCCTGAACACATCCTAATACTTTCTTTAGCAGAGTGGCTTTTTAGGGAGCAATTCTTCTCTTTCAGCACATTCAAAAAAGCAAAATTCCCTCCTTCCATTTCATCCCTTGAATGCTGCAGTCTAAGGGCTGGTTTAGTAAGTCCTGACTTGGACCAGCTTAACCAAGGCCAGACTGAAGAGAACCTGGCTGCAGTATTTAACCAAATGTGTCACATACTCACATCTGGCATTTCTGTAGAGCAGGAAAGGGTCCTGGAGCTGGAAATCCAGGTCTTTAGTGATGGGTTCTGTTCTGTTTTCCATGCTCAGCCTGTTCATAATTGTGAAACCATGCCTTGGAGAAGCTGATCTGAAAAGGCACAAGTAGAAACCCCATCAAGTTGAGGATAAAAGGAAATCACAAGAATTTTTTTTGTTGTTGTACAGTGCTCTGAATTCATTATTTATTTCTAAGAGATGCTACAAAAATCTGATTTTGTTGCCAAGGAAGTAACAGTTGGCTCTTGCAGTTTCATTAATCCTTTTAATTATGGCAAAGCCCTGCATTATGGAGGAGAAATAAGCAGACCATCAGCATCATAAGATCCAGTGCCACCATTACCCCACAGCTCCTCACTGGATTAGAAAGCAGCAATTAAAACAAGATTTTCAGCACTGAGTTTAACAATTGCAGGTACTGACAATCATCAGAGAATTTTCTATAGCACCCAAAACATAGGACAAAAGTGAGAACCTCAAACAGGTTGCCCCAGAGCAGCTGTGAATCCTCCCCCATCCCTGAAAGATTCTGATAAATGAGGAACCTAAACCATTCTGTGGCTCCAAATTATTCTGCTCATTCATGGGGATTACACTTAGATAAAAGTCAACAGTTAAATCATGGTGTTGACAGGAGACACTCCACCCAAAGCAAGTTTGGCAATAAAGGAAAAGATGATGGCTAAACATTTGGGAAAAGTGCCACCTCTGCTTAATTAACAGTATAATGGGCTTGGAAACAACCAAAAAATAAACAAAAAGGAAATCCCTGACAAGAATCCTTGTTTGCAAGGGTCAGTATTTCACTACAAACAAACAAACAAAGTGGTGTTAACCCAGTTGGAAGTGTGACTTTTTGACTGTTCCTCAGAATTCACAGGGATGAGCTGGGCAGTGAATAAGTCAGCCCAGGTAAAATGGTAACATTATTTTACATTGTGATTAAGGGACTGAGAATTAAAACAGGCAGCACCAGTGGTCTCCAAACTGTTGGCAATGTTTTTTCCACAGGACTCCCTGAATTTGTTTGAAGTCAGAGAAAATTAAAACTGATGATGAGGGCAATGCATGAGGGTACTCACAGGGCAGGCTTCACAACAAATGGTGTAAAAAATAATGGAAAAACAAAATCAGAGATGCTGCTAAAAGAAAGCATTAAAACCACTCAAAATACTGGGTGAAATATGCAGACACAGTAGTATGAAAATTCTCTAAGTAGGGAACACAGTATTTCAAAAGCTCTGCCATTCCCTTTTTTAAAGCAGTATCATTATTTATTCCACTCTTTTGTTGTTGTTGTTGTTCAGACACTTTTATACTGCAAATCCTATTTAAACCAACACAGAAGATTTCTACAGTTTAAGTCAATTTAAATGACATTTGGAAGTCTTATCAAAACAAAATTAATGTCTCCTTCAGAGTGTTCCCTTTCCCACATTTGCTTCTGGCAGTTTCAGTTTCTCTTCACCCTTGAACAAAGGGCAGCATTTTACTTATTTTACTTCCTTCAGGCATGCTCCATCCCAGCCAGCTTTTCCATAGCCCCAGGGTTCACCTGGATATGTTAAAATGCAGTGTCCTCACCTTGTGTACACAAACAGAGTTCCCTCCACATCAGTCTTCTCCTGGAGAAAAGGAATATTAAGGAAGTTGAGAACAGGACAGTGTTTTGCTCACCATCAGTGAGCCCCCTTTTCTTGTTTTACCATTGCCAGCAGTCACACCTCCCTCACCCAAGCCAGGAAAAAATAACTAAATCAAACCTGCTGGGAGTTAGGACAGGTATGAAAATGCTAAAGACATAAAAACATGACATTAAACGTTGCACTGGGTTAATTCCAGGCTACACCTGAGCACAGAGCACTGAGGCAGAGAGGAGTTTCCAAAGGGCTCCTGCCCTCAGGGGTGATGCTGGGGACAGAAATGGGGGAAAACAACACAAAAAGCAGATTGGGCAGTGCT
>JAHLSL010000042.1:11551103-11567891 GCA_025920805.1 Petroica traversi | reverse complement strand
CTTCTGCAACTGTTTTACTGCTGGCTCTACTAAACCTATCCAGAATAGTAAAACTAAATCAGGTTCAGGACATTTTTGTTATTTGCTTTTAACTTGCTACTCAGTTTTAAGGAAAGATCCTTCTGCAACTGTTTTATGTGGCTTCTGAGGGAGTTCTGTTATTAAAAGGTCTCTTAAAGCATCATTTCATGGTGCTCTCAGGAGCACAGAAGGTTCAGGTAGAAAGGGAGATCTGGAGGTTGTGTTGTTCAAGGTGATTATGAATTAGAGGTGAGGATTGGAAGAGAATGACTGAGGGTGTAGTGTCTGTGCTGGTGCAATGCAGGAATATCCAGGCTGGGCAGGTGGGATGTGTGGGTCACAGCTGAGGGGACAGGAGGACCAGGAAGCTCAGGGCTGAGCTGGAACAGGAGTGGAAGGCAGGATTGGCCTGCAGGCAAAGCTGAAGGAGATTTGCAGGAGTGGGACAGCAGAGATGAAATGGAGAGGACTGAGCTGTGTGGGTCTCCAGGCAGGAAAATGCAGCTGGAAACGGAGTGAGAGGAGAGTTTTGATGGAAGGAAATGCAGAGCACAAGGATGGGTGAGCACTGTGTGTCATTACCAGGAGCTGCCCTCTGCCATGGCCGTTTTTTGGGTCACTTTAATTGCTGGGTGTGACCTGGTTGGAAGTGGCTGCTGCTGTGGAGCAGAACCTGTGGAGCAGCACTGAGCCACTGGAAACCACAGCACCACACACACTTTCTGTCTCTTTGTCTCTGACCAACAGGCATTTTCTCTCGAGCAGGAAAGAGTTGAAGACCTCACAATTGCAGGAGAGGTTGATTGACCATCAAGAAAAGCGTTGTAATGATTGAGGGAGCATTTATGAGATGATAAAGCTGCCAGAAAGCATCTCTGTTTCCCCTACTACTTGGCAACTGTTGCCACAAGATGTGGAAGCCCTCTGTGCAGTTCCAGGGGAGATGATGCGGTCTCACATTTTCAAATGTCTAAGTACCATTAACTCCAGCTGACAAATTGCAGTTCCATTTTATCCTAAAAGTCGTACTTATCCTGAAAGTGTGTCAACAGAGACTGTGGTTGGGAGTGTGGTTTAGGACACAGAGGGAGGGAAAGGCGTGGGGTTCTATTTTTAATGTTCTGTCTTTGATATTGCTGTTTGCAAAAAATTACATAAACCGAGCTGTTTAGTCTGAGCTTTAGGTGGTTTGTGTGTGTGTGATTGTGTGCACAAACAGCACAGGCCCAAAAGGAGAGGGAGGCTCATTTTACCCATCACTAGAAATTTCTAGCAATGAAATGATGTAAAGCTTTCCTGAAGTTTGGTTTCCTCCATCAGTGATGGCTCTATTTTCATTCAGTGCAAGGGAATAAGGTTGCCTGACTCGTGGGTTTTTCCTTTCCCATGGCAAATCCGTCTTGGAGAGACCATTAACCACGTTAGTTTTGTAGTTGCATTGATTCTGAGCTGTGGCACTGAGGAATATGGCCTTTGTTCTGTGAATGAGAATGTGTTACTGCAACTGCTGCAGTAACAGGAAAAAAAAGATCCCAATTAGCCTTTTCTGTAAAAATGCCTCTGAACAGATCTTTGACATAAACTAAAGTAGAAGCAACAGGAATGGAGATTCCACAGCACTTCTGGGCAACAAATTCCAGTGTTTTATTACCCTCATAATAAAAACTATGTTTAGCTTTTCTTTCTAGCAGGACACCTGGATCTTTTCTGCAGAGCTGCTTCCCAGCCTCTCCTGGTGCATGAGATTATCTCATCCCAGGTTTTGGCAGGGTTTGGCATTTGTGATTTGTGCCAGTTCAGGGGAATTTTCATCTTTCTTCCATACCTAATGTACAGCTCTGAAGCTGTGACTTTGCCATAGAAGAATCAGGTTGGTGTGGCTTTTTGTGCCTTTGCTAATTCCAACCTGGCTGTTCCTTTTGAGTGCTTAGATATGGTTCCTAAAATGACTTGCCCTGATCTTTCCAGGAGCTGAAGTTAGGTTGGCTGCCCTGCAGCTCCCTGGCTCCTCCTTCTGGGAGATGGATTTGGTGTTGGCTTGCTGTTCTTCTAAAACCTCACCTGACAGTCGTGACCTTTCAGGAATGAGGGGACAGCTTTCCAGGGATGTTGGCCACCTTCCTCCACACTTTCATGTTGTTCCAAGGGTCTGGGAGTGAAGTGCTCCACTCCCACAGGCTGACACCAGCCTTGGAGACTCTGAAGGCCTAAAGACAAACCTTGCCAGGAACTAAACCCCTTCCCCACAAAAAAAACCCCAAAATCCCCCCAAACCAGAAATGAACAGAAAAGATGTAAGGCAAAACAGTCATTGAGTGCCTGAGCCTTATCTGTGTCCTTTGTCACTGCTTTCCCTGCCAGACTGAGCTGTGGGCCCATATTCTTCCCAGCCTTCCCTTTGCTGCTCACTTACAGAAGCCCTTTTTCTCTTTAGTATCTTAAATTTTCCAGCTAATTTGGGGTTGGCCTTCCCTCTCCTTGTTCTTGAGCTGAGATGGGAGTTCCCTGTTCACCCACCTGCCTGCCAGACTGCCCCATTCCTGTGGCCCCAAAAGTGCTCTGTGAGTACCAACCCCATGTCCTGGGTCAGTTTGGGTCCCATTCCTAAACAGACCAAAATAAATCCCAAATTCCAGAGCTGTGGTTCCAATATTTGTCAGCTTGTTAAAGGATGTGGAGCTGCAGGATGCTGTGCTTGCTGCCCTTGACCTTCACATGGCCCAGCCCCTCATCCTTGTTTTTTGGGAATACCAGGCTGAATGCCTCTCCCAGTCATCTTCTTGATAAAGAGATTGTCATCAACATATTAACATGATTATTCATGAGAAGGAATTGATTTCATGAAGTGTCTCGTTCAAAATTACAGACTAAAGAAGTTTGAGTAAGTTTCCCGAGCTGCTGGGTAATTATCCAAACAGAACCATTTAAAGCTCTTCCACTCCTTGTATTAATAGGAGCCACAATATTCCCATGCTGACTATGAGAGGAAAAATCAATACCAGCAAACGTACATTCCTATTGATTTATCCTCCCTTTTGCTTTTCTAATTTAGTAAAGGCTACTAATGCAACATTACATAAAGATTCTCAGGAGGGTAGAAAGGCTAATAGGAGCAGGTAGTGCTGTTCTGGGGAAGTGAACTGACTGTGCTGCTCACAGTCCTTCCCAAGCTCTGATCTGGGAATTTGGAATTGATCTGGAATCTGGATTTGGATTTGTCTCAGACAGCATTATTCCAGGGAAAGGGATTAGAAACAGGCACCAAGAGGACTTTTTGGGATGCAGCACACTGTCAGGATTTTTAAATGTCTTTGTCTGCACGTGCAGAGCAGTCAGTAACCTGTGTGAAATTGGGTTAGAAAAGGGTTTTCAGATCATGTCCAATTCTTGTGCATATATTTGATTTTTAATGCATTATTTTATGTCTTGGATGAGGAAAAAGGAATACCCTGTGAAAATGACCATTTTGTTTCAGTTACTCATTCTAAACAGAGCAAAGGGAAGGAAATATTTTATATGGTTAGAAAACTGAAGTTTATGACTGTCCAGGACACCAAAAAAGCTGTCACATGGGACAAATACTCAGCTATACCCCTGTATGTTACATCCTCAGAGATTAAATGGGGATGTGATGTAGTACAGCTTGTTGCATGTTTCAACTGCTGTAAAGCTTCAGGGAAAAAAATAATTAAAAAAATACACTTTATGAGGTTACAAACATGGAAGGTTTGGTTACAAACATGGAAGGAAACAGGTTATAAAATGGGAAGAGCACTCTCTGTGCTCTTACTGTGCTCCATCAATGTGGTTTAGGATTGGAAGGATTCCACGTGGTTGGGGTTTTTTTTCTTCCCCTCCCCTTTTTGAGGGTAGGGCATTCATGAGGACACTGCCAAAAAGTAGGACATTTCCTTACCCTGCCAAAGGACAAGGAAAACAACAGATTACTGAAAAATAAGGCAGAATAATTAGGTCATTGAAGGTCTGGGCTCGTAGAGGTGTTCAGTGTCCCAGAAGAGCAGCTGATAATCTGCAGCTGAAAAATCCCTTTTTGAGGATGATTGTAAAAGTTGTCTTCCAAGGTCCAAAGGCCTGACTTTTTCTCTCAACTTTTATTGAATTTGGCCATCAAATTATTAGAGAATTTAACTGATAAGAAGTGTAGGGATCATATTCTTATATCAGCCCTGAGGGGAAAACAGAGGCTGCACCTGGAGAGTGTAGAAATGCAGGGATGAACTTCCAGCTGGATTTTAAATTCAGTGCCTCTCGTGTTCTGGGGAGGTTCTGGCCCCATGGCTTGTTCTTTTCTTTTCCATACTGAGCATATGGAATCACAATTCTTCCATGGATCTTCAGCTTGACAAGATTCAAGTCATGTACGTGACAGAAGGCCTTGAAATCTGGGCAGTGCTGCTTGTCAGATTGCAAGCCCTGCCTCTGAAGCATTTATTGCCCATTCTCATTGGGAATTTCAAGTGGGAGAAGTTTTGAATATTCCAGGATAAAGCACTTCTTACCCTTCTCTTAAAAATGACTGATTTTTAAAAATTTTCTCCAGAAGCTTGCAGAACAAATTCAGCCTCCACCCTGAGAAATTTCAATCCAAACAGTTGAAACTTTATCAAAAACTGAAAAGAATGCCTTGTAGTAGCGTTGCCTTGTGCTTCTGTTGTGTTAAAGAGGGGTTATTTTTACATGAAAATCAAACTACAGGGTACCATTTAGTAACGCTGTGGTTCATGTGCATTTTCAGTTCTTTCACTACAACTTCACAAATGCCTCAGTGAGATGCAGAAATACTTATATTCATCTTATTTTCAAATAAAAAGAGGGTGAAAAAGGCTGGTCTCAAACAACTTCACAAATGGCTCAGTGAGATGCAGAAATACTTATATTCATCTTATTTTAAAATAAAAACAGGGTGGGAGAGGCTGCATTTGGGCAATGTGAGTGAAGAAGCAGCACACATTTGAGGTTAGAGATGAAATAATTTACCAAGTCCTTCCCCACCATCTCCTGTGATATCTGGTCTAGAAAAATGCTTCTCAGGGCAAAGATTAACTTGGAAATAATTATGGATAGTTCTCTTGGTGCCCTTTCTTTAAAGAGAGTCTATTGACTGTAAGTTAAATGGATACTCTCAAGAAACAATTTTCAAGAGGGAAATTTTTAATATATTTTAGCTGTAGGCCTGTAGCTTTTAGAAATATTTTTTGAAAAAATCAATAGTGATGCTGTTTGTTTATATTTTGCTTTGGATTCTTATTACAATGCCCAGTGTCATTCTGCATTTACAATCACTTTTGCCTCCTAATGCACTGGCCAGTAGTTTATCTGGTGTAACTTGGGGAAGTTTTTCATCCCTTTAAACTCACAATTTGCCAATATTAATGAAATACCTCTGATGTACCTAATATATCATCTGTAGGGACAATTTTCTGCTGGAGGAAAAAATGAGGATTATTTTTTCAGAAACATTTCCAGCATTTAGCAAGTTTTCCAGTCAAAATAGGTGTTGTATGTAAAGGACATGATTTCCCTCATGGAGAATTCAGAGAGGACATGTCAAGTGTGTGTGTATTTTTCTGAAAGCTTCAATAATGAATCCCTCTGCCCTCATAAAATAACTCTTCCCACCCTTAACAGGGAGCACAGAAAGGAGAGAAAGGATGGGAAAATGTCAGAACAAACATCCTGACTGGGTCTGAGTAGTGGCTGGGAAGTAAAGGGTGGAGAGCACAACAGGTTGGCTAAATCAAAATATGTCTTGAAACCCAAGAAACTGAAGGAATTGTCTTTCTTTCTGGTCTTTTAAGTGCAATATGAGCCCAGAAAGCTAAGTAGGGATGAGAATGAAAAACCTCAGTGAAAGTGTGCAGAGGGTGCAGGGAATTGATACCTTCAACATCAAGTACTGAAAAAGCAAAAGTAAAATATGTTGCATTTTTTCCCCTTTTTTTTTGAGGCAGGAGAAGTGGGGTGAAGTTGGGACAGCAAATCTCTTATTTAATACAGTATATTTGAAGATCTCTTCTTTAAATATGGTGTATTTTAAGGTGTACTCTGGCTTATCCTTTGGAATAAGGGAAAATGCCTAATAACAAAGGTTTTGAGTATTTCAGAAGTCATTACTCTTTCCCGAGGATCCAATAGTCGTTGCCACTGAGATATTCAGGATGCCAGCACTCTTTTCCTTGATATTTTATTATCATGAGAGCAAATTTTTCAGGAGCACCTCCCTCCTGTCCCACCTGTAGCCACTTCCAGTGCTCGTTGAGTTAATGGTTCCCACCTGGTTTTCCCCTGCACTTTGTGGGGAATAAAAGGCTCAGGTTACTGGGGGAGTGCATTTTGTGGTCAGGGCTGAAGGGGGATATGTGGAGAGGTTCTTTTGCTTTTTGGGCTATTCCGTGGCACACAGAGCTGCAGGTAAGTGGAACCTGTGATCCCTCCTGTAAAACATTTCTGTGCTCAGAAGGGATAAGGTGCTGGAAAAGTGCTTGTTCCCACCCTGCTGCATGAGTGTTTTCTGCTGGGGAGGATACTTCATGAAGCACTGAAGGTTTTTGGGTCCAGCTCTGCCAAATGTGTGGATGGTAGCAGGCCAAGTGCAGCCTTTTACTTCTGTCTACAAAGAGCTTAATTTGGTCCTGGCGTTGGTTCTGATTGCTTAAAGCCACAAAGCAACTTTGAAATTTATTTTTTTTCCTTTTCCTTTAACCCTCCACAAAGGAGGCTGCTGCCAGTGTTGCGAAACAATCGAGGCAGAGCCTGTTGCAATCAGGAGATGATTAGCTCCTTGTGTTTGTGTGTGCTCTGATGTGCACCAGTCCATTGTGTCTGCTCTGTGTTCTGGGGATGCTCTGCTTTTGTGTGGGACTTGCAAAAGCAGGCCCAGCTCACTGGTGTTTATTGGTGACCTTGTCTTGTCCTCTGAATTATGGGCAGGCTGCTTTGAACACGGGCAAAGTGCTACCAGCACTCATTAAGTGATGGTGGGGGTTTGTTGGAGTTGTTTAACCTCTCGGAGGCCCTGCTGCAATGCTGGATGTAAAAAGAGGAGAAACTGAATTATGGGTGTTTAAAGCTGAAATATTTATAGAAGCAGTTTTTTATTTAAAAATAGCGTTTGTGCCTGAGAAGATCAGATGTACCACTTGAGCAGGAAAAGCCAAACCAGATTTTAGTTCATATTGTTAATAGGAATGGCATGAAGTTCAGTAATGTAATTTAGCTGAAAATGTTTTCTTCCAGTCTAGCTTTTGGAGTGGCTTTTATGCTACTAAATTACAAACACAACTATGTTTAAAAAAATTCTATATTTTTTTGTAGTTGAAGACTGTAAAAACTGGTGGTTGAATTGCTGTTTATTAAGGAAGAGAATATACCAAGTATCAGAACACAAGCAGTAGAGATGAGATTTTTTGGATGGAAACAAAGGCAAATGATATTAGAAAAATAATTTTGCTTACTATGAAAAGATAGTTGGGGATTCCATCACCAACAAAGCACAATATATTAAGATGAAAGTGTGTTCTAGAAAGAGTTTGCAATTAAAAACTGGATTATTTAGGATCAAAAGTCACCTCGATTGCCTGTGAGGGAAGCTTATGTGGACTTGAAAAATCCTTCCTTATTAAAAATGAAAAACAGCATTGAATGTGGAATGATGAATTATTGATTTGAAGTCACTGTTTAGGTGGATTAACATTTTACCTGGATGACTGTAAGTCCTGCAGGATGTGGCTCCAAGTGGTGGCAATTGTTGATGCTCCAGTGTCAAAATTGCATCCGAATTTGGGTTGTTTGGAAATGCTTTCATATTTGAGAAACCCTTCACTGATGGGATTGGAAGAGTAAAGAAATACCCTGAATTTCTCTTCTGAAGCTCAGGAGGAGGATGTAAATTCTGTGGGGGTTTTTTCAGCTCAATGCAAGGAACTGTTGCCTGTCCTTTGTAAAGTGCTGAGTTGTGGCAGGGGCAGCAGAGGTGACTGCTGTGAGTTACTGCTTTGCCTTTTCAAATATTATCTTAGAGCACAATTTGGGGGGGAAGAGAAGAGCTCACAGAGCAATGACCCACAACTCAAATAAAAAAAATATGTAAATTTGAGTGCATTTTGAAGAGGGGGATTCCCAATACTCTGACTACTCTGTTAAATAAAAATTTGCAGAAAAAGTCTCCCTAAATTTTTGGGTACTGACTCTAGAAACTGGAGCCTGTCTAAGCAAGGAGAAATTCCTGCCTCACGTTTCCTTAGAATGCCAGATCTTGGCTTTGCAGCCTCCTTCCCTGAAGCAGCATTTTGAGCAGTCCAGAGAAGGATGCAAACATTGATATTAACTCCATCCCATCCCACCAGCTTGGGAAGGATGGCCTCAGTTGGGGAGCTTTTCTTACTGACAGAAAAAAGCAAATTAATTGGGACTACAATTGGGATTTACCTTTTACCCCTCACCCTTGACCCCTGTCATTTTATCTTCAAAAGATTTAATGCTTCTCTTCTAAGTGTCTTGTTTGATCTGTTAAGAAGAGAATATTTGTTGTGTACTGGAGCACTGAGTATATAAAGAAAGGCCAAAAGTAGGTGGAAGCTGGCATAGAGCTTAAGTTTTCTTAAAAAAAAAAGCCACAAAACTCTTTTTAAGCTCCAGATTTAAAGGAATTTACTGTTCTGTGAGGGTCCTTTACTCTCAGAGGGATTTCTGGACAGAGAGGGGAATGGTAACATCCAGGAAATCTTCCAGGCAGCCACCTGCTCACCTTTTATTTCCCAGCCCAGGACTGACCTGACATGCTGCTTTATTTGCAAACACACTGCATCTTGCTCCCACAAACATCATTTTTGCTACAGAGTTTCCAAGATCCCTGAGATTTAGCCAGGCTGAATCCAAGCACAAAGAGCAAGATCTGATTTTCTGTCTCCATGGACAGTCTAAGAATTAATTGGCCAATATTTTGCAATGCTTTACAGAGTTAAAATTCTGTGTAAACATGAAAATTCAGTTCTTCACTCCAGTGCAGCCCAGCTTTCAGTTGCTCTGCTTGCCACAGTAGCAGGAATTGAGCTCTTGCAAAATCACCTGTAGTTACTGATCCAATGGAACTTCCAGAAGAAATTTGGGTGATGCCAGATGCAGCAAAGCTCAGCAGATCCCGTTCCTCTCCTGGAATAGGCAGTGAGCTAACAAAAATATGGTTTGGGTTTCAGTGTCTGGTGTGCCACCTCAACAATTTATGGCCATTCTACTCTGGCTGAACCTTTTCACATTCATATTCTGCCCAAGTTCTTACAATAGTAAATAGTTTTTTCAATTCCCATTTCAAAGCACGGTGTGGCATTAATTCAAAATGAGGCTTTAGCTCAGGTGTCAATTGTGACTGGTAAAATTATTTTTAAACACTTTTTGTGTGCCCTGCATTTTTTTGTTTTATTTTGGATGCAAGGCACTGAGTATCACCAGTGACTGTATTTTATGCTGCTGCAAACTGTGGGAGCTTCCTCTGAAGGGACTTTGAACACGGGGAGTCACGAGTGTGTTCCCAGCCAGTGCCAGCACATCAGCTCGGGCTGATTGCTCCTTTGTGTCACTCTTAGGGCAGGGCTGTGATTCATCACTTCCCTCTCAGTGCTCAAGTGCAGGTGCATCTTTGTGGCTTCGATTTTGCTCCCATTGAAGGGATAAATGGCATCGTGATCTCGTTTGTAATTTGGTGGCAGTGATTGACCCACATCAGTGTAATTCTTGCCAGATTCAGCAGCTCCTCTGGAAACTCTTGGCCTTGGCAAATGCATCTGTTTAGTTCCCCAGCAAAGCGTGTGGATTTCCATGGGGGAGCATTCTGGAGAATATTTTAAAAACAAATTAAGGCGTTTAAACCTTGTGTTCTCTGAGTGTGATGGAGCTTTCAATGAATTATCAGACTTGACCACCAGCTCGCTTCCATTTTGGCAATAATGCCATCTGCCATTCTTTCATGGTGTGCTCGTTCCCCTCTCTTTGCAACTCTCTTGATGACTACATTGTTTTGATATGCTAGGCCAGTTAAGCTGCAAAAAGCTGGTTTAAAAATAGCTGTAGGGGTTTAAAATGATCTTTAAAAACTGGAGGAGCTCAGAAGAAAAAATTGTTTATATATGGTTATAGATCTATTTTTGGAGTTCTATTTCTGGTAAACTGAAGCTGATACACCAGCACAAAAAGGAAGATTTATGTAAGTATAGATATGGAGTCATTTCAGGCTGTGGTCAGGATCATCTTGCTGGCATGTCTTTGGGTCACTGGGCCAAGCAGGGTTTGTTTAGGTTTTGTTGGGCATTTTTTTTTTCCTTTTTTCCCCTCCCATAACATTCTTCATCCGTCAACCTATTATATTTTGAGAGCAGAATTTCCTCCCCAGCTTCTCCTTTCTTCAGCTAATTGATGTCTTTGCTCCTCGACATCCGCTGGGCTGCGACAGCAGCCAGTGCAGGAGCGTGGAGCTAAACACAGATATTCAAAAGGTGCAATCTGTCAGTCCATCCCCTGGGCTCATGTTCATGTTAGAACAACAGCCTTATTAAATCAGGGCCCTTTGTGCAGCTCTTTGTGTGGTGTGGGTTTGCTCTGCTCTGCAGTGCATGAGCTCTGCTGTTGTGCTTGTGCTGATAAGGGTTCCTTTATGGGGCTGCAGCCCCTGGTGTGCATGGCAGTGATTGCCACACACCTCACTGGAATGGCAGGGAAATGCACTCTGAGGCTTGGAAAGGTCCCATAGCAGTATTTTCTGCATTCTCCAGCAGCCTGGAGCTTTCGGGTGCTGCTTTTCCTTTGGGGCTGGCCAGCAGTGCTGAGCAGCAGAAAGCTCATGGGTGTGGGTGTCTCCATTGCCCTGCCTTCAGAGTTCCAGCTATGTTTCTGCAGATGGCACAATAATTGTGAAAGTCAGGCTCTCCTGTGAGGCTGAGGAGGAAAAGCTCATGGACGTGGTTCCTCCAAAATTCAGGCTGTGTTCCTGCAAGAGATGGCACAAGTGATATAATAATTGTCAAAGATTATCTCAATTTCCCTGGTTCCTCCAAATTTCAGGCTGTGTTCCTGCAGGAGATGGCACAAGTGATATAATAATTGTGAGGCTGAGGAGGGAAAGCTCATGAGTGTGGGTATCTCCATTTCCCTGCTTCCCCCAAAGTTCAGGCTGTGTTCCTGCAGGAGATGGCAGCAGGTGACACAATAATTGTGAAACTCAGGCTGTCCTGAGAGGCTGAGGAGGGAAAGCTGTCCAGCAGCTCAGTAACAAAACCAAGCCTTTTGCACTGCAGTGGCACAGAGGGGACTGAGTGAGATTTGAGCCCTTTGTGCTCCTTTGATCCTTCACACCAAAGGAAGATGCTCCAGTGCCTGATGGCTCACACAAAGAGTTTTCATGGCAAGCTGATCACCCTGTGTTTTAGTGCATGAGCTCTGTAAAGGGCTTGGTTTTGCTTTGGAAGCCTAACGAAAAAACTGAGGAGCTGGGCAGAGATTTCTTCAGGGCTTTGATTGTTCAGGAGCCAGGTCTGAATGTTCCTCTTGCTCTCACTCACCCAATCCTCTTCTGAAATCCCAAGACTCAGAGTGTTACAGGAGCACAGGTAAATAAAACACTGAGGACACCTGGAAAGGCAATTGGGAAACCATTTGGGGCTTTTTCACTTGATAGTTTGGCTCTCGAGCAACACTGGCTCAGGCATTTATTCTGGTTTTACCAATTTGAAAGATTGCCTATGAAAAGTACCATTATATTTTATCAGGACCAGTTCTTTACAACTCCTGGATTTTTTTTTTCTGATTTAACAAAACAGCATAAAAAGCTGAGGAGGAGGGGAGAGGAAAGGAGGAAAATGTCAAGGAATTAAATGATACAATTGCATGAGCTTGCTGTATGTGTAATTGGCATGAGCTTTCCATTCTCTTTTGATTTTGTTGATTCTTATTAAAAATTATTGGTTTCTCTTCCCATAGTGTAAAAGGAAAAAATAAAATAAAGACTTAAAAAATTCAGTTCTGGAAAATGGGGTTGAAGTCAAACATAGGAACAACTTCCACGTGTAGCAAAGTCAGTGAATTGGCCTTTTTGAATTGTCCTAAGTCTTTGTATCTGGTCCTTTTTGAATTGGCCACAAAACAATTTTCCAACTAAACTCCATTATCAGTCATTTGAACAGGAGGCAGCAGGAGAACTGTGATTTGTGGGACAGATTTTAAGATGACACAAAATGAAGTTGCTGCAGTGGAAACAGAGGCTGAATGCTGGAGGAGCTGTGCTTTTCTTCATTTTGGAGAGAAATAACTGGTGGAGAGGAAAAAAAGCCAGAGGAACAGCAGAAAAGTTGCATTATAACCAGAAACACTGGGCAGTTTGGTCCTTTGGTACAGAAAAAGCCATTGTTGAGATGAAATTTTGGCATCCTGTGTCAGGCCAACATCCAGGAGCTGCCTTTCTCACAAATCCATCTGATCACCTTCCTTGCAGCTGATAGGTAACATGAGGTATTTTTAGACAGTTTTCTCTCATTAGTGATTATTGCAAAGCCTCCAGAATCTGCCAGAACTCCAAATTGCTGCATTCCTTGGGTTTGTCAATAATTCTCTGTGTTGGCAAAGCACATTTAAAAGTTCTGAGTCTTTAAATTCTGAAAGGCAAGGGAGGAGCTTGGTCTCACAGCCCACCCCAACATGAATTTGCTTCTCTTTTTTGAGCTCAGATTGTGAATTTTATACTTGGAATTGGTTGTCCCAGCTAAATATGGGGGTTTTTTCTGCATTGCCTTCTTATTTTGACTTTGTGGAGTTTTCATTGTTTGCTAATTAGGCCCACTGAGGTTTCCAAATGTCAGCCTCATGTAATTCCTGCAGTCACTGCCAGGTCTCCCTCAGCAGCTTGCAAAAATTGTGTTCTTTGAAGAATCCCTCCCTTCCAAAAGAGTCTCTTTGTGCTTGCCCTAAACCCCAAATTCTGTGTGGTTCTTAGTTAACAGTGAGCCACAAACTCCATGTTCTTGAGTATTTTCTAGAGCTGTTAGAAGATGAGAATGGTAATAAATTCTTGATTTTTGTTGTGTAAACAGTGACAAATATCTAAGATACCCTTAAATGTCCGTGCTTTTTTCACCAGTGTAGGCTGGAATAAAATTTCATTTTTCATTGTACATCTCCTTGTGGACACTATAAGTTCATGGCTTTCGTTTAGCTGATGTTTTAGACTATTATTAACAGCAACAATTTTGCTTTTTTCCTCTCTACTTTTATTTTCAATTGGCAGAAGCTACTGAAACAACGCTGAGTTTAAATCCCTTTGTATCAGTGTGTAACCAATCTAGACAGACTCAATTATTTCTCGTTTAAAATAGAAACAATGCATCACTTTTTGTCAAGTTTGGTCTTTCCTTTAAACTTTTATGGCAGAACCACCAAAACGCATTTTTTCCTGCTTGAGGAACAAAGGATGATTTTATATTTCAATTTTGCAGAGGTGCTAAACCTTCCTCTCTGGCCTGGAAGTCTGATAAGCATAGTTACATTTATATTTTAACTTTATTTATATATTTTATATATATATATAAATAAAGTGCATATAAATATATATAAAGTATATATAATATTTATTGATATTATATATAAACAAGATACATTTTATATTATTATATATAAATATTAAATATTTTTATATATTTAAATAGTTTAAATAGATAACATATATATAACTTTATATTTTAATATATATAACTTTATTTAACTTTATCTTTTAAAGTTATGTTCTGTCTATTTTGTTTTAGTGTGTTCAAGCAGTTGTTTGCTGTTACACTTTAAAATTGTGCATGGATTTCCACAATGTTGCACTGTGATCAGTCACCTCTTTACAGGGATAAATGGTAACTTCTTCCTTTTCTGCACTTGGAATTAAAAATAAAACATCTCTGCCACAGGCACTGAGTGCCAGGTCCCAGCTGAGAGCCAGGATAGCCAGTGAAATGTGAATAAAATCCCAATTTCAGACATCCAGGTGCTTTCTAGAGGCTTTCTGCAGCCTAGGAAACCAGATCCTACCTGGAGGCATCAATTTGATGTTTCCTTCTCTTCTGTGTCTCATGACCATTTATTCTCCTTACTCTCTGCTTTCCTCCCAGCTGTCTGTTATTTCATTTTTCCTTTTCCCCCCCCCTTAGATCTGATATTTTCTGTCATTTACCAAAACTGGGCCTTAATATGTTTTAATGGGCCATGCAATTATCTTGATAATCTTATAATTTCCCTTCCCACTTTTTGTGGTTGCTTGACAACACTTAAATGTAAATATAAAAGCTGAGGACTGAAATTTCAGAAGTCAAATAGCCACCTATTTTCATTTCAATGGGAAAAGTACAGCTAAGTTTTCCAAGCTTTGAAAATCAATCTTTTTCACTCTATAAAATTTCAAAAGTTCCTCTTGTGTGTGTCACTGTTCCAGATTTTAGGAAATGAAATCACCTAGAAATCAGGATCATCAATCTTTTGTTTCCCATCCATCCCAGATTCTTTTTATCTTGAGAAAATCCTCTGTGTTCCAGCTAGCTGATAATTTCGAAATGCCTGCAGTTCCCTTACCTTACTTTGAATAGCTTTAGGTCTATCAATTGCTTTCATTTCAATTAAAATTAAGCAACCAAGAAAAGTCAAATAAAGAACATTTTTATCAATTTGTATTCAAACAGGTATATTTTTGGTCAACAAATCAGAAGTTCAAATGTAGAGGTTTTAGATGATATGTAGTTTAAAATAATAAAAAATAACTTGGAGAGTAATTCCTGCCACAGCAGTCCTGTTATCATCAATATTTAATTACAAAAATTAAATTGTTGTCATTGAACACCAGCAAATACCCAATATTGGTGTTTTACTGTTTGTAGGCCAATAATGCAGTGTCAGAAATGCAGGAGTTGTTAGGAGCTTCATGATTCTTTGGTGTGCTCAGGACTGCTCAGGCTGCTGGACATGGCCATTTGTTTAAACAGTGGAAAATAACAATACCTCATGGTTATCAGAGGGATAGGAATCCCCCTTGAGGCTGGAATGGCCATTTGTTTAAATAGTATTATTAAATAAATGTTAATAATACCCCATAGTCTTCAGAGGGATAGGAATCCCACTTTAGGCTGGACATGGACATTTATTTAAATAATGGAAAACAAAAATACCCCATGGCCTTCAGAGGGACAGGAATCCCCTTCAGGCTGGAATGGCCATTTGCTTAAATCAATGGAAAATAAAAATATCCCATGGTCTTCAGTGGGATAGGAATCCCATTTTAGGTTGCAATGGCCATTTGTTGAAATAGTAAAAAATAATAGTAATACTCCATAGTCTTCAATGGGATAGGAAACCCATTTTAGGTTGGAATGGCCATTTGTTTAAGTATTATTATTAAATAAATGTTAGTAATACCCCATGGTCTTCAGTGGGATAGGAATCCCGCTTGAGGCTGGAATGGCCATTTTTTTTATTAGTGGAAAATAAAAATACCCTATGGTCTTCAGTGGGATAGGAATCCCATTTTAGGTTGCAATGGCCATGTGTTTAAATAGCAGAAAATAACAATAACCCATGGCCTTCAGTGGGATGGGAATCCCATTTTAGGCTGGAATGGCCATTTGTTTAAATAATGGAAAATAGCAATACCCCATGGTCTTCAGAGGGATAGGAATCCCACTTGAGGCTGGACATGGCCATTTGTTTAATTATGGAAAATAACAATACCCCGTGGTCTTCAGTGCAAGGAAGTGCAGATTCCTCTGAGAACCCTTCCCTGTTTGCTGGTGGAGGTGCAAAACCTAAAATCTGCAGGGAAAAAAACCCCTTTGAGCAAAGCAATGCAGAGCTCTGGCACTGCTTCTGTGAGCTGGCCCTGGAAGGAACTGCATTTGTATTGTGAGCATTAGTGCTATTTCTGGGATAAACTGCCTTTCTTTTCCACTTTTGAATCATTTACCCTTTTCTTTTGGAGCAGAAGGCATTTCTGCCAAAATAGCTTGAGCACAATCTACTGCAATTAGGCAGCCTGAGCAGCAGGCCCATGGAAACCCCACAGCATTTTGGGAGCACCCAGACTGCTGAAAAGGGCCTTACAAATGGGGTTGGAAGTTATAAAAATAGTTCTGTGCAGAGTTTTTGGCCTGTTCTCACCCCATTGCTTTCTAGCCCATCCGTAGAGAATGCCAGCTCCTCCTTTTGGGGTTGGGGAGATGCTCTCCTGCAAAACCTTCTGGGGTGAATTCTGCCCTGGAGATGCTTCTGGCAGGTTCTGACACTGGGTTTTGCAGAAGCTGTTGTGCCCAGAGTGCTCTTTGTAAAACTGGATGGGAACAAAACATTCCTGGTGTGCAGGATCCACTCACACCTTCACAGCATGGACCCTACAAGTGGTTTTTTGACATTTTACAACTCTGAATAGCAATTTTTCAGGGATCTCTGACTTGGTGCTTTGCATGGCCCTCATCCCAGTTGTTCTCAGGGCAAAGTTTTTCTTCTTGTACCATTGCACGGGGTAGAAAAGTTGTATTTCCACCAAAAAGTGGCCTAAGGCTGAATTCACATTGCATCATTTGTCCTGTTTGTTGACACGTGCCTAGTTGTTGATCACCTCAAAAATAATTCTTTTTTCTTTCTTGTGGTACTTTGAATCTCTACAGTTGGAACACCTGAGTAACTGTTTTTGCAAATGTATCTCAGCTGAAGCTTTTCAAAGTTATTTTGTTGAGGTGTGTG